>JAUMHH010008348.1:0-11224 GCA_032359455.1 Chlamys rubida
AATATGGTAACTGCAGATAAGTGCAAGATTGTTACATGATATGTGATGCCAATCAATAGACCAAATTAAAAGCTTTTAGATACATCCCTAGATTAGTGATAAGATGTGTGTAACCTCTCCTCCAGTTACTGTGTACATGGTGTGTGATACTACTTACATGGTGTGTGGTTAGTCCATTAGGTGATCATTACCTAATGGTGAATGTTAACACAGATTGGTGAGATAGGCTGAGATGTTTATACCCCTGTGAAGAAGACAGCATCACACACAGTGTAACAGAGTAGCCACAGCTGCCCTTCTGTGTGGAGTGAGGAGGAGAATCCCTACTGACAGTTACAGATCCTGAAGGCATCACTTGTCAAATGGAATCCCCTCCACCTTCTCAACTACCTTGACCCCAAAATGACCTCTAATAAGGAATTTACCAGTAGCCTTGGAGATAGGACTCCAAGCATTGACCTTTCTACAAATATATTCATACTAACACAATTGCAACGTATCTAAATATAATTAATTACTTGACACATTCCATAGGACTGAATAACATTTGGCCTGAAATACTATGCAACATTTATTATATGCATTTGATGCAGAAAAAATATATATATGACTCGAATACATTAAATAATATGATGTTTGTTAACTGGGTGTGAGCTTTCTTAATCAGTTGGGAACCCTGGGAAAACAGCAGATCACATAATAATTTCTAAGATCATGATTGGATAACTTCCTGAGTTGTATTTAGAATAGTCTCATCTGTCATTGACTCCGTCCTTGACTCTGGTAGACTATTTTTGACTCCAGGCACCATTCTTATCCGAAACAGTAGGATGCCAGTGCAGTTATTATCTTCTTAGTTATTTGTAAATCTCGCACTTGTTTTGTACAGTTGTGTGGCTGACTGCATAACACACAGACAACAGTGTGCACAATCCTGTGTTTAACCCTTTCATCCCTATGTAACTTAAATAAACTATACCATGAATTGACCTGGATGAGCCCATTATGATCTACAATACTGAAAGGGTTAAACTATTATTCACCCAATTGTGTGGTCATTACAGCACAAATGTGGGATTTGATATGATCTGTTAGTCAATATTACGGAATAAAACAAAAAAACGAACAAGCATTAAATGGAAGGATTGTGCTGATTGGTCTTTGACATCATAACACAAGGCCTAATCTTGTTTTCAATTACTTTAATACCAGTAATGTTCATGCTTGGAACTCGTACTCCAGAAGATATTCAGTCAAATATATAGTTTCCTTTGCTGTTTGACCTGACATATTTACACATCAAAGAGTATGGCGATATTTTCATACTTTGACAAGTGAGGTGCCTTTATCTACAGCCACTGTAGGTCTTATATCTGCTAATATATAGGTATTCAAAACATGGTGCATGGCTTCTTTGAATTTTCTGTCATGTGCACAGGCAGCACATTTACCTTTAACAAGAAACTACCAGTGGCTTGGAAAAAAGTATCTTACACGATTATACAGAAGCATTCCTCCCTTCCCCTAAACACATACCGTATTTTACCGCCAATAAGCCCCCTACCCCCCTCCTGAGAAAAAAGATGGGCCAAAAGTTGGGAGGGGGCTTAATCGCGAGCAACCCTCCTGTTCATAAATGTCAACAACAACATTTATTGCGGCAAACACCCCTGTCCTTCCCATCAGTCATGTTTATCTGTATGTTTGTAGGTTGAAGGGGACCTTGTCCAGGGTTAGTGGACATTGTGCAGACATAATGCGGACACCGCACATTGTGTACAGTTGTGCGATCCTACTACTGTATGTTCAATAAACTAGAGTTGATACAAGTTGATTTGTGTTCTGATTTATCAATAACATGAAATACACAAAATCTATTATGCCACTTTCCAGTTCTTTGACAGCATTTTCTATGTAGGACTAGTTTGCTCTTGCTTGGTGGTTTGGGCAGTTTTCATCCCAAGACAAAAGACCATAATAGAATAAAAGTGACTGGATGGGTTACGTACGAGTAAAGACGGAAGTTCTGTACTGGAACACACGTTTTATTATCTCATCTATAGAATAATTTATTGCATAAATCGAACATCCATATTTTTTTTACAGGTTGGGACCTCACATGGTCATACTATCCTCACACAAAGCACAGCATTACAATAGGAGTTGTTCCCTTTGTACGGTCCAAGCTAAAAATTGTCAATTTATGGCTTCGCGTGGGATGGAGGGAGAATATTTTCGAATGTGTGAGATTTATGGCTCACATGGCGTGAGACATGTTTTGGCTTGAGAAAGGATTTCTCAGCGTGAGATTTTGTCTCACGCCGTGAGAGTTGGCAACCCTGTCGAGACGATCTAGTTATTGATAAAATGTGACTATTTTTTTGTTTAACTTGATGTGTTTTTTGTTTTGTTATTTCACCATAGTGGAATGTTTATTGCCTCTGCATAAAGGAAACATGCACATTTGTTTCAACAGCAAGAACAATAAATCTATCGCTGTTGTTTCAACAAATGTACTGAGTGTTTTGGTACATTTAATACATACATGTATTCTGTTGCTTCATGTGTATGAGAAGACATACTGGTCTTGCCCAAGATCATTACCAAGTAGCCAATGTCATTACCAAATCAGCTAATGTAATTTATATCTTAGCCAAGGTCAATACTGACAAGACAAGGTCACACCAGCTGGAAACTATTGACCACTGCCCAGTGATTAGTACCTGATGACCAGCTATTAACATAAACAGCTCCCCAATACAACACACACTAACTTAGTATAGACATGTGTGTCCTTGAAGTTTGACCTTGAGTATATATATATGTATACTATATTCAGAAATTAATGGAATCGTAGATTTTAACTGGCAAATTAGTTATAGTATCTAATATTTTCATCATCAGTATACATGCATAAATATATATTCCTGACTGCTTTTTTTCCCAGTTTAAATCCATTGTATGCACATTATGCAGGGAAATGAAGTGTAGCTACATCCTGGCCTGAAATGTCACCTAGCTTCCTGTTTTTCTGTCCTATCTCGTTATACATCATGTAGATTATGATTGAGTCATTCTGATAATCACTGTTCTCTGAAAACCACAGTCGAGATCACAGAAGTTGTCACTATAACCTACACCATAGTACAGTTAAATTACATAGTAAAAACGGTCGGGAGGAATGAAAAGTGGTCGCATAAAACAGATGGTCGTTTGAGCAGATTCGACTGTACATGGAAACCTACTGTTTGTTTCTTCATTCAATGTATAGATATACCTGATTCTCAAAATAAAATTTCATCTGTTGATAAAATCACCTCTTTTGTTTTGAGTTCTGATTCATTAAATCATTGTACTCTTTGTCTGTAATTAACTGTGTGGTAGAACTGTACAGAGATCAACCCCAGCGACCAGATAGCTCAAGTGAGTCGAGCATCTGTCTAGAGTTTGGAGGTACCGGGTTCGAATCCTAGTCTGGCCAAGAATTAATGGTTACAACTGTATTTCTTTCCACTATGTTTGTACTGTTTAACCTTCCAAGTTCAGTCTTTACCAACGAGATATTTTCATCTTAATCACCAGAATAATGATCTTGTTGACAGCATGCTTTGTAATATAAGTGAGCTGAGAGTAGGTACTGAGTTAAATCACCCAAGCGAAGTCTTTGAAATGATGTGTTACAGAGGTGCTGACCTGTAAGTCAGAGAAGGACATATTGTCTTAATAACAGTGTACCACCCACTGTAAGCCAGCAGTAATTATCTGGGGCTAATTAGGCCAGCTATAAAACACAGGCTGGTGTGATTACCACTGGTTTTCTCGGGGTCTGTAGGGTCCAGCATCTGTAATAGGTACATAATGTACACACATGTATAATGTTGTCAGGAACTTTTTGTGTCTACCTTGCATTTTAATGACATGCAGGTCCTATAATTTCTGATAAGACTTGTGTGACATAACACATCTTGCTATGAATGCACCTTTCTCTCCATTCATGTACCTTGCGGAGTATCTGGGAAATACAAATCAAATGCTGAAGTTGTGTATCAAAATCCATGGTGGTCTTCTTCAGTATTTTTTATGTCAAAACCTAATCCCAGTCACACGGAATCTTGACAAACATCCATGCAGTTGGACCAGTAGAATTTGACATTATAACCCTTAACATGTCAGTTAAACAAAACCCTTGATGCCAACTTGTATTATTTCATTGTTTAAAAACTATTTATTACATAGGGTTATGACAGACTAACATATCCATGAAGTTTGAACCGATCCACCCCCAAAACGTTACAATTAATGAAAAAAAACCTGGAAGCCATGTTTGATTTCTGATTCTGTCTAAACATACTTGTTGTATGTCTGGGTATATTAAGAATAAAAATTGCTATGTATGTAAGTCCATGGTGGAAGATGATAAAGAAAGTAGAGAAATGGGTATAAAAAAGGCCTCAACAATATTTTTGGGATACTTAAATACTCATTTGTTCAGAATAAATGCATATTGAACAGACAATAATTTTAAGGATTTGTTGTTTGTTCTCTTCTTGCTGTGACCTTGACCTCTTAGGTACAGATCTGAAAGTAGATACATCCATCTGTCAAATCTTATAAACAAATGTTCAGTAATTCCTAGGTAAACACCCAACAACCACTGTAAGGACAGGACAGCTGACCTTGTGACCTTGACTGTAGGGTAATAGAGCTGACAACATACCTGTACCTAACACAACATCTGGTCAGGGTGCATCAATCAATGTTCAGCTGTTCAAATGTTGTTGTTCATCAACCATCAAAATGAACCGACATTAGATCCCCTGAGAATGAACACAGATCTAAACCTGACAGTGACACTAGAACCCTGTGTAGCCATGGCCATGATACATCCATTTATGAATTTTTATCGAAGACAGTCAGCCATTCAAAATAATTACGACTTGAACTTTTACCCCCGTTGTGACATAGAACTTCAAAGAACAATTCTAACAGTGGTATGCCGTGCGGTACAATTCTAACAGTGGTATGCCGTGCGGTACAATTCTAACAGTGGTATGCCGTGCAGTACAATTCTAACAGTGGTACAATTCTAACAGTGGTATGCCGTGCAATGACTTGACATGATGTCATCTATCTAAGCATTTAAATTAAAGTCCAGGCCCCACTTTCACGAAACTTCTAAATTCCATTTTCAAAACTTATCTTTGATTATATGCTTAACTTTTAGCTATAATCTACAAAATTTTTAATTCTCAATTCTTAGATTTTAAGCTAAGAACAGGCCAATATTTGAGAATGTGTTTGAGAAAGCCAATTATTAAGAACTTCTCAGCTAAACATGTACTTAGCATGAGAATTGAGAACTTAGAGTTAAGAAGTTTCATGCAAGTGGGGCCAGCTGTTTTAAAGTTATTAACCCCCCCCCCCAAAAAAAAATAGAATTACTGATGGCCATGACCTAGACTATGCGGGAATAGACCTGTGACATGTATGATGCACACTGTTTTGTTATCAATGAAAGTTTTATCAAAACATTGTTTGCTGTTTAATAGTGAATGCCTGCTAACATAGAATAATTTGACCTTTGAGTCCTTGCAGTAACTTTAATCTGTGGGATACAAATGTGTTGGCTAGAAATGGTAAAACCCATCCTTCAAATGTCCCATTGTCATAAAAAGGTTTCACCCTCAAAAGATAATAATCGGACAAGAGTTAGAAAGGTTGTACCTTCTACCCCTTGTTGTGGCTCTGAACATTAGGCATGGAAATGAGAGTGGTACGCAACACACTAATAATGATACATTTGTCAGATTTTTTTCAGAATTTTCCCCCCAGAAGTTATAGCCTAAAGAAGATAGGATGGATGGATGGATGGATGTACATGTATGTATGGATGGACAGATGTGATGCAGAAGATGATAACAGAGTTCAACTCCGACACTTTGATTTGTAAATGTGATTATGGAAATTTCTGATTTGCTACATGATGACACAGGCAAACCTGTAAGTAGTATGTGTCAAACTTGTAAGATGTAAAAAGTTCTCAGCATGTAAAAGCAGTTTAGGAATTTGAACTTTCCTTACTGCGACTAGGATCTCTGGGTACAAGTGCTCAAGGAGATATCCTGCACATCCCTCAGTGATGGTTCGTACATGCACAAGTGTTAAAGAGTCAGAGACACTGTACATGTGTATGAATATTAGTTTATGTTCGTGGTTAATAAGATGTCTATACCACTGTGACATTTATATTTACAGACAGAATACAATAGACTCTGGTGTGACAATACATGTACATACCAATATGCACCTATCTGTGCTAAAACAGACCACACAGGCAAGCATATACCTGGACTTAGTAAAGGACAGATATACATACACAGAAGAACATTACAGTAACATAATATATTTTAAATGGATAAACCTAAACAATTGTTACATCAATGTAACTTACAATGAAAACCTTAACAATGGCTACATCAATGTAACCTTTTTTGATTGTTTTCTAGATGACATTTTTAAATTTTGGTTTAAATACCTAATACAACAAGGAAATATTTTGCTGGGCAATCCATCTCCCCTCCCATAATAAAATGGTAGGTGTTTTAATATATATATACATACTTTGATTTAAGGCTAAAATCTTACTGTAAGTTGGTACATGTAGCAATATATGATCGTATCATTTAAGTGTTGTTTGTAGTTATAAAACACATGTGTCCACGACCTCTCATTTTGATATGGGTCAAGTGACAAATTTAACATCTGACCCACTGCTGTCAATTTGACCTTTGATGTACCGACTTTATATTGGTACATGACACATTGCCTAGTCATGATACAAATGTATATCTATACAGTTTATCACCAAATACATGTATTGAGATGTTGTAAAGTTATTGCCCAGACAGGTAGATGGGACGTCCCGGTACCATGTCTCCCCAGTAGGGTAATGATAATTTTATATATAAGCTAACACAAGATAACTGTAATCAAACAATTGGTTTATGTTTAGGTAGTACTGCTGCTGAGTTGACTGAAGCACAACATTTACTTGGTACCTTTATTAAGTAGAACGCAGGGAGGTACAAAATTTATGAGTGTTTTTATTTTGCTAAGAATTAAACTTAAAAATAATGTCTTTAAAAAGCCCCCACACATTCCACCTCCCCCCACTCACTTTCTTCTTTTATCTGTGTATCCTCTTCTTGTTTGTTATAAGGGGGCAGAGGTGAAGACCCCCCATGACCAACCCCCTAGGGGGTCTGCCACTGCTGAAGGGCTACTTCTGGTCGGATAAGGAATGTGTATCAGCCAAAGGCTACCTAAGTCAGTGATACATTTATAATCCGACAATGAAGATTGTAATGCCAGTATAAAGAGCATTCCATCTGTTACATAATTACCTGGCGTTGTGTTCCGGTGAGTCATCAACACCTGAACACTTACACATAGTATACATGTACCATACAACTTTACTGTCTATTGCATTTGCCTCATGAAATAGGTGAAGACAATACACAGACATATGTGCAGTTGGAAATTGCTTAATATTATCTATCTGAATTATTTTCTGGGGCTCTGCAGGGCCCAGTTTAAAATGACCTTTTGCAACAAGAAACAGTAAAATGGAAAACCATCTGAAATTTTCAAAGTCAATGTTATATTTTCCAATTCAAATATCCTTTTAGCAGCTTTGCTCTAGTCTAAATGAATTTATCATACGCATTCTTTGACACATTATTAGTCATCTGTTTCAGTCAAAGAAAAAGATATGATGTTAAGAATTCAGAAAAATGTGAGAAAAAAAAGTAAAAAAATATACATGTATATCCACTATTTACCTGGTGTATATTTTTTATTCACAATTTTTTCTAACATTGAAAATGTTTTTCAAAAGTTTCTTAACTTAGGACCCTTTTCCATTAAAATAAGAGTTTTCTGGGAAAGAAAATGTTTAATTTCACATGAGAAATTGAATATTATCTGTGAAATTTTTATTGCTGTATTAATGAGAATTAAGATGAGGTAATTCCAACTTAAAATGAACAAGAATTCAGATAACTTCTAAATAGTGTTAGTTAAAATGTAACCCTGATTTTAAAATCATAACCATATTAATAGATCTTTGCCTATAATACAGCTGGATTATGCACACTGTCAAACAGTTACATTGTACATAAGAGAATCGGCATATGATATTGTGAACTGTGCAAAGGGGAATAACTGTTGATATAAATGTCAGTTGCAGATTTGTTGTAATTTTTAAAAAGTTCTAAGCCTTGGGAGATCACTTTGAGTAGTTGAGGAATGTTAATAAAAAGATTAAAATTATATTACATATGCAATTTTACTGAGTGAACTACAAATGCCCTCCCCCCACTTTTTCTTTCATTGCTTGACAGCACAACACACATAACAGTTGCCATATTTTTATTGCAAAATATCCAGGGGGTGCAACCAATAATTTTTAACTGAAAGAAAGAGCAGGGCAGGCTTATTACAGGACGATGAAATAGTATTTGTTGAATTTTCTGCTGAACTGTGTAACAGGAAAGAGAGTACTTTACTTCCAACGGGGATTGAACCAGTGATCCCTAGGTTCCTAGTCCAACACTCTACCACTGAGCTAAAGGGAAATTCCCTCTAAAGTGAAGCTAGAAGGCGACCTTAAGCCTATGTACAATTCAAAATCTGCCACAACTGCAATAGATATATAGGTGGGCTTATTACAAGGCATGGGATTATTGCCAGAACAATATACGGTAGTTAGTTCTTGTACACATTCTGGTGTATAATGGAGATAAATCAAAACTTGCACATAATCAATGTTGGGACACAATAGGATATACTTATATTTCTGGTCTCATCTTGAAAGTATAACTTATGAAAATATACCCAGTCTGACCTTGTTAGTATGACAACAATGTATAAACATAAAGTCTTATCTTGTGAAAAAAACTTATATATATCTATCCGGTCTACCATTATATTGTATTAATAACTTATAGTAATAGGAGCGGGAAAATGCATGGCCAGATCGGGGTTGGAACCCAGGACCCTCCAAATTCTAGATGGTCTTCTACCAATTGAGCTACCTGGTCGCTGAGTATCAAATCATTCCAGTTCTGCTTCATTCATCCCTCCGTTTTCTCAGTTTTTTGCTCCCAGAAGACATAACTATTTGCACCTAGTACTTGAAACAAGGGTTGGTCACAGGCACCAAATGTAATAGAAGCTGAAAAATGCCCAGCCAGACCAGGGTTCGAACCTCACCTGGGACCCTGAAAACTCTAGACAGACGCTCTACCAATTGAGCTACCTGGTCGCTGACGATGGACCCAGTCCAGTTCCGCTACATAAATATAAAAATACCAGTCTGACCTTAATTCCAGTCTGGATCAATCAGTGCACATTCATACTAACTCTATGAAGACTGAAATGTATAACTTGACCTAAGCATGAAATTAAGTGTACTCACCTAAATATATCCTCTTCTTGTTGTCTGTAAGTCTGTTCTAGTTCTGCCATCTTTTTTGTGTGTTCCTTCAGCCTGTCTCTTTCAGCCTCCCGATACACTTCAGCCCGCATAGCCTGTCATACATAATGGTGAAATAATATGTATGTATTTTCAGTCATTCTATGCTAACTAATATTGACTGCTCCCATGTACAAACAGTCAAAACTGAGGTATAACATCCATAAAAATGTTTGTAATAAAAATAAATTGCAATCACACTACAAACTAATTAAGGTACCAATATGTCAACCAAGTTCATATATAAAGGTCAAGACAGTAATAAGATATTTATGGAAACAAGAGGCCTAGAAGACCTGTATTGCTCACCTAAATAGCCCTTCCATTTGTAAAATTTTGAATCTCCACCACATAGGGATGTTTTCAGTCAATCACTGACTCCAAAGAAATTGTTTATATCGATATTGCCAAATTACCATTTTTAGCCCCACCACACAACACCCTGGAAGGTTAGGCGAGAATTCAAATCAGCTGTTCAGAAAAAGTTGTTTCAAGCAATGTTACCTCATTACCCCTTTTGGTTACTTGACAGACATTTCTTTCTTCAAGTCAGTCTCAAAATGAGACATACAATTAAGGACCAAAGGGAACATATTATGAAATTTTAGAAAGATCTGTCAAGTACTTCTCTAGAGATACTGATGTTCTATTCAGTCTGAAAATTAAACATCCACAACTAAGGACTAGGAGAACCTACATAGACTGGCTCGCCCAAAAACATTACATTATTTAAAATATGGCTTGTTCACAACATCTGAAATATAAAAAACATTATTGCTCTGTAATACTGTCCAAAAGTATTGACTTGGATTAGTCATGTAATCGACAAAATTCAGTGAAGCATAGCAGTTGGCCAAGGTAGGGCTACATTCTTGTCAACTGTATCATGTACCACGACTGACCCAACGTCATATCCAAAGTCGCTCAGTTAGGGCACAACAGCAATAGTGATGGTCTCTATGACAATGGCAACAAGTTCTATTCCCGGATGAGTCTAAATATCTACTCTATCGCTCAGATGGCAGAATTAATGCCAGTGTATCGTAGGTGTGATGAGAGTTATCAGGATGCCTGCAGGTTATGTCATGATCATTTTGGCAGTGGAAGCGTCATGGTACAGGGTGGAATATCATGCAATGACCGCACAGGGAGCTGAACTCGGTACCACGTTGTCACAGGGAGCTGATCGCGGTACCACGTTGTCACAGGGAGCTGATCTCGGTACCACGTTGTTCCATTTAAGGTGACAAGTGTCGGCACATTTCAGATCTCAATCCCATTGAGCACTTCTTGGATCAGATGGACAGAAGGGTGAGAAATCAACGTCAGCAGCCTCAAACACAGGACCAGTTGAGGACAGCCTTACAGGAAGAGTCACGTAGGATCCTGATGAGGTCTATGACCATGCAGGTCATTGTCAGGCTGTGGTCAACACCAGGGGTTCTTTCGTGCATTATTATTCTGTGAATTGGATTTTTACCTACGTAAGAATCCCCCCTAAAAGATTGTGGTTTTTCCAGCATACCCTCAATGTAGGGGATGATTCTTTTGCTCCCATCAAATCAATGATATATTTGAAATCATCGGTTATCAGAATTTGTAGTCTAAGTATTTTCATTTATAACTTGCATTTCCATTAAAAGTCCCCTGTCATACTGCAGGGGTTGACAAAACTTGAACGGGTAAAAG
>JAUMHH010008359.1:0-11223 GCA_032359455.1 Chlamys rubida
TTCTGATTGGTTGCAATTTAGAAATTGCTCAATTTCACTCAAATTTAGTATGTACATTGTAGGTGTACTATGGCAATTACAATTAGTACTTGTTGCTGTAGATATTGTTTAGATGTTTTGAACCAAATTCCTTATGCACATCCAACTCATGCTATGTTTGCCAACCGATGTGATTTGTGCATATTTACGGATAATCAATGAGGTATAGGGTTTTTGTTTTCTTCAAGTTTCAAGCTATACATTATGGTTCAACAGCACGATACTCACATGTTTAAACCTATAACCTCAATAATGTTAACCTACAAAATATGTCCTGCAAGCGGGGGATATAAATTCCACGAATTTGCTTGTTTAGTTTGTAGTCTAGCAAGTTTATTTTACAACTACCAAACCCCTCTGTATTCCCTGATCTGTCTTTAAGTCTTTAAGACTTGAATCAGAACCATACATTTGGAAGATATGTCTTTGAAAAAGAGTACCATTAAACACTATCTATATTTCTAAATAAATTAAACCTAAAGTAATTAGTAATATGGAAGACTATTACAGAAAAGTAGAATTTTGAGGCCAGGAATTTTAACAGCATGCACCTACATACATGTAGTTTCAAAAGATTTCAATCATGACTGTTAGTCTCTGTGTTTTACCTTCATCTTGTAATTATTACATTTTGATATACATATTTGGTAAAAATTGTAGCTTACTCCAGAAGAATTGGCTCGCCAAAAGGACAGGAAGGAGCAAAACAGACGAGCTGCTCAAAAATGTCGGCAAAAGAAGAGACATCAACTGCAAGAATTACTAGAGGTATGCAATAGTAGGCCTTTATGTTTTGAAACTTTCCTTGTATCTGTCTACTACTACCCCAGTTGATCCTTAATTCAAAAGTTTTTTGTTACTTATTGGGTTCTGAAAAGTGCTTTGAAAAATTATAAAGAACATGTGTTATTTACCCTTATGGGTACATCCTAAAATTACATACCTGGGTAGTATACAACTATTTTGGCTTGATATAATTCAAAATCACAATTGTACTCACTATAACTCTTTCACCAATGTAGACCATAATGAACTCATCCAGATCAATGCATGGTAGAGTCTACTAAAGTTACATAGGGTTGAAAGAGTAAAAGTCAAAAATTGGTCCAAATACTGAAATAGGGACTATGTCTGACATTACCATCTATTTACTATCGTATATGGTTAACTTCCTTTCAGAATTTCTTTAAAAAAATTACTTCTGAATACCAAAAAATCCCAAATATTTTTGTTAGGTAAAATTTAAAATATGGTTTTAGTAGGCATACATTTTTGCCTTAAATGTTAATTTGACACATTGAAAGGTGACTATTCGTCATTTAATAACTTGTGTCACATTTCAGGAGGAAGAGGAACTTCTGTTAAAAAAGTGTCAGTTAGAGGCAAAATATCAGAAACTGAACAGTGAAAAAGAGAAGTTATTACATACAATTCGATCCAATGGTGAGTACACATGTAACCCTACTGACAGCAGGAGGGAGACGTCTAGGAAAGACAGTACCCACGGTAATGTCAAAAATAGTCCAGATACCCGAGGAGCAGAGGACAGTGCCGGCCATGTCGTCTGGAGTCTCCTGAAAAACAAAAGAACCAAGAATCCTAAACATTACTATATCCAGAAGTATCATAAAGACCAGTTGTCTGAGGCAGCAAGTGAAAAGGCCCGGTATGACAGTAGTCAGATCTCTGCTTCCGACTCCGACAGTCAGTCCAGCTGTTCTACAGCCTTCCCCGCCTCACAAACACGGCCGTGTGTCAAACAAGAACTTGGTGCTTGTGGATACTCCAGTTACACATCTCATGTTTCAGGTAGTGAGAAGAAATCTAATGATGACAATTCAATAGGGCAAACTTCACCTGTAGACTTTTCTAGGAAAAATTTAAACAATTTAATCAAAGGTTGTGTGATAGAATTCAAAGATAGAGACAGTCAGCAAGAATCTGAAGACAGCCCGTCTGATCACTTTGACAGTTCACAGCAAAGAACAATGTCAAATGTGTCAGACATGGATGTGTCTCATACAGATAGTAGTTCTCAGGAACAGTCCAGCTCACAGGAACTCTCTAGCTCACAGGAGCTGTTCAGTTCACAGGAGCTGTCTAGCTCACAGGAACTGTTTAGTTCACAGTCTGAGCTACCCAGTTCACAAGAATCAACAAACTCTTACTACAGAAACCAAAAAGCATACTTTGACCTCGGAGAAAGTGATGAAAATTTTGATGATAGTAGTGACGAGGACGATATCTTAATCATTGATGAATCAGAGAGTAGGTCAGAATTTAAATCAACAAATTTTTCAAATCAAATTTTCAACAGCATTAAGGTGACTTGTACTTAGATTCACATAAACCATGTTTTGTCAAAGGAAAGATTGATAAAAATTAGAAGACAATGAAGTTACAGAAGCATTGATATTTGGAAGTAATTCTATTAACCCCCCTTTGTCAGATTTTTTTAAACATTTAATTTGATTGCCAGCAAGTACTAAAATTTTGATTAGTGAATTCATAGTTGTCAAAGTGATTTCCTAACAAGTCTTCATTCTAGTGAAGTGTAATGGAAGGAAATGTAACAGAATGTGTGATGGGTGGGTGACCTTGTAATGTTACAGCAAATTCTGGGTGAGATGACCAGATATTGCATTAAAGACCAGTATTATGTGTAGAGTTAATTACCTGAAGCAGACCTAAGGAAATTGAGCTGTCTGTTCTCTGTACATACATTTACATCATAAATGCACATCTTATCTAGTAAAATGTCCAGAATTTTTACATTTCAATCTTTCTTGTGAAAAAAAACAGGTTAATGCAACATAAACACATTTTAAGCAGACAAAATATATCGTAGGCGATAATTTGTCCACTAGTAAAATGCTACTTGCGTTATTGTCAATGGAATATATATTATTATAACACAGGAAAGGTTCTTGTATTCAAGTATTCCTTGATTTCTTTACGATCGTTAGGCTGCAAATACACGTTTGTATAGTTTATTATATGTATACTTCCTGGTGGAATGAGTAGATGGGCATTTACTTCCATAGACTTTTACTTTACTTCTAGTAGACTAGTAACTACACTTGTAAAGGATCAACAGTGTGCACCTATGTATCATACTATGTATAAATGTGTATCTGCCGACTGTACTGGGTGAGTATGACAGATGTCTACACAGGATGTCACCATAGATTCCTGTGGTACTGAGGACCTCTTCAGGTAAAGAGTTGTGTAAATCTTTTTCATTTGTCTATATATATATATGTATTTTCTTACTTTTCTGTTTAATTTTCTCTCCTCCTGTAAGTGCAAGATAGAAATATCCCAGGTAAGAATGAAATCACCTGAAGTGGGCAGGATATTTTTGATTTTTTTTCATTGGTGAAGGATATGAGAAAAATACTCTTTCATCCCTGTATGAGGAAAGTTAAAGGTTTTATTTATAGGATTGTGAATTTGGAGTAAACCCCATGGCACAGTCTTGAGTACTACTCCAATACATAACTCCTCGGAATGGAACTTCTTGACCTTCCACAGCTCAGCATTTCTACACTATAAGCCTTTGTGTTAGCTATTCAACCATACAGACTACTTCATGATTAGGATTGCGAATATTATTTTTCATTTATCCTCATGTACAGATTGAATAGGAGTTGAGGTATTGAACTTTTGAGATGGCATTTATGAGCAACATGAGACAAATTATTGCAAAATGATTTTTTTGTATGTGCATCAGGTTTAACTTTGCTGAATTTCAAGTTTGCATGTGTTAATGGTCTCAAAGTTTGGTTGGTTATAGAGTCAGTGATATGTAAATGAAGTAACATTCACCAAAAACAGGCTCTTGTTATATACGTTTTCACCACAAATGTGCCATACATCTAGATATGGTTTCTTTCTATATATATCTATCAAATATCAAACAAACAAACAAACAAACAAACATACTGTGTAGACACAATAGCTGTCATTTAGAATGAAGAAAACTTGAAAAGAAATGGCAGAAATATAGTTTGGTTCAGTAAGGTGTTTGGTAAGTATTCTAAAGTGTGTGAGTTTAAAATGTTTAGAGTTTCACGATTATTTGTATGCACTTATTACTGAGTATCCATGTGTGAGGATAGAGTTGTGTTAGAGAGCGTGTAATAGAGCACCTGTCAACAGGCGTCATACCAGCAAACATGTCAAAAAACACAATAGACTGAATTAGGAGACATGCAATGCTATTCAAACTTCTTGCTACATCACCTTTGATATATGCAGTATAACTGAAATTACTAACAGGCATTTTCGAATGTATTCAGTTTAGTACAGTAAAATCTCTGGTTTGCACAAATTTTCTCTCCATGAAAATATTTAGTTAACAGTTTTCCATATGCAGCAATACCTTCGACGAAGTGTATTTTGAAATTAAGCGACTAGAAAGCTTGTTGACAAGGTTTCAACTATAGTTTAAGTCTTACTGTAATTATGTTACAACATCAATTCTTTTCGCTGGCAACGTTCCATCTTTATGCGCAGATGCAGGATTTATGGGTTTTGTTAAATTGTCATAACATTTCATGTTAAAACATCATTGATAGCTACTGCAGCTTTTATTTGCCATATATTATTAAGTGATGTAGTTGGTGTTTATACAGGGGAAAAGTGCCAATTGAAAGCAGATAAATTGTGTATTGATCATCTTCAAAACCCAAGGGATCCGCTGTCAACATAGAATGTGCCATGACAAAATCGACGGCACACGGTTGAGGTTGGGTTCAGGTATCAAAAACTGACCAATTGTTAGCCAGATACCCGTCCTCTGAAGGTTATAGAGGAGTGGCATCCCGCTTCAATGCTGGTCAATTTTACCGTTCGCTGCCGCCCGATTCTTTTGATGTAAATCAAAGCCTCAAAGGAGGAAACTCGTCTACTAGTGTTATCTGAAAAGTGGCGCGTACAGAGCCTTCGATTTTGTCATGACTTCAGGAGTGCAGAGAAGATCTGTAGTGGAACCGTTGGAGTTCGAAGATGTGTATTGACAGATGAAATATCAGTATGAACGCAAAATATCGTAATACTAGCCAACACTTATCCAATATCCTATTCATTCACCATTATGGAAATAATGCTGAAACTTTTGAACGGTATTATGAGGCAACTCTTTTCATACAGAACAATACGTTAGAAAAAAATAATTATAAGAAACCAAGTTATTATTGTCATTTTAAGAAATTGCACAGATACTATTTGTAAACAGGAATGTTGCGATTGTTTCCTAATTGAATCATGTGATTTAAGACTACGCTGATATATCATAATCCCATTTGAATTACGAATCTGTCTGCGTTATGTAGAAAATCAAGCATTCTTTTTGTTGAAATATTATTGATTTAAATCTTACGATTCATTATTTTGTATTGTATAAATATTTTTTTTGTACTATCTGTATATATATGTACGTTTCTCATATGTTGGTATCCTCGTGTAGTCTTGCTATATTCTCGCTTTAATATGTACACTAGTATACAGTTACTCGTTACATACTAGTTACTATGAGCAGTATTTTCTTACATCAAGCAAGATTTTTTCCTATTTCTTTTTTAATCTTGTAAAAATTTTTTTTTTTTTTTTTATTAACAGTTTACTAGTCACCTTACAATCTTATATTGTATAATATGTTAATAATTGTTTTACAATCTTTGGAATCGCCTTTAGAGAGGAAACTGGGCATCAAACAGGGCTTAATCTACATTGGAAATTGCTGAAGATACATGGAGAAACTCTGTTGATATTTTCATTTATATTTGCTAAGCACATTTTTCAGACAAGGTCGGATCAACACTTTTCACTGATCCTGTTGATGACATGCGGCGGTGGACTTTGCTGTGATATTTGCATGGTGCTGTGGATGTTGAATTTTCTGTTGATTATACGTGAAACTATCGCCACATGTAGGGCTTTGTAATTGAGTACTTGTATTACCACACACGTGTAGAGATATCATGTAAATAATTAAGACTCTTCATGCCATGATAGTGTTTTATTACTCAAGTGCTGTAGTTGTTTCGTAGTTATGTTTTGATTTTGAATGTTGGCTTACATTCCAAGAGTTTGGGGCAATGTCAAAATATTTGCTATCCAACTACGAAAGTAGCTTGCAAAGTTTCTTCAGGTTAACATGCATTTTTTGTACGTTTATACGTATTTAGAGCTAGTTTAACCTGCTTTGTTAATGTTAATATGTATTGTATATAGTTTTTATGAAATCACTACATGATCTAATTATATTTTTGTGGTTTGCAGGTTTCAACAGATTATTTTTACCTATACAACTCTTTTCCCGACTTGTAATCTAGGAATCGTACTAGGAATGTGTTTCAACTGTCATTGACAAGGGGAGGTTCTGTGATGTACAATACTGATGCAGGATCCATAGCTTGATACCGTATAAGATTGTCACTGTCGGTTTTTACAGCGAATAGGAGAAAGATAATTCGATTCCGTAGCTCTGATACCGTAATACGTGTACATATTTGAACTTGACGATCCTTTCCCTCCATGGAACGTGAAAGTTGCGATCTTTGATAAGGTTACATATTTGAACAATGAAAATTATTCATAATTTCCTAATTCACTCTATATACTTTCGGTTCCTAAAGGTGTTCATTTGAACCTTTTTTAACAGCGTTTGGACCCCATCAATTTTTATTTTTTTTAATAGGTTCAAGCTCATTGTCAATAAGATGAAGAGCAGTCGCCGTTTATGTGTAGGTGTAGTGCTTACGAGAAATTTAAGTGAAAATATCTCGCAGCTAAAAAACAAAGTTTAAATTAGCAACGTCACAACAATGTTAGTTACAAAAAGGAAAGGACTAATAGCAAATCAACATATATTGATGCATTATATTTACCGAAGACATTTTCGGACGTTGTCGGGACGATTTTTAAATGGAATTAGTGACGAATGTAGTCTTATGGATTTGACAAGATAAAACAAGATGAGCGCCACATGAGGTACAGAAAATGATTATCTTTCAAAACACTTACGGTTTCGTCTCCGATGTATGCTTTTCCTTTTGTGTTGGTGTCTCATCTATTTCTGTTCCTGGGAGTTTTTTATTTTGATATCAGTGTTGACACTGTTGTATTTACTCTGATTTTTTCTTAATAAACATGTTCATTATTGTAAATTTCGATTCTAGTGAAGACAATGTTTAACTACATAAACAATCCCAAATTCCTTTAATTACATTTTGCATGTGTGAAAGTCGTTTGGTCTCGATTACATGTTTGGAGCTACTCTTGTGGTATTAGTGGTTTCAGTGACACAAATTATAATTACCGTCATGTGAAAACAATCGAGTCTAGATAGCATTACCAGTTGGAACACTATTACATATATTTCAACATCAGATGCACAAAAAATCTTGAGCAAATGTTAGTTTTAACTACCGTTAGATCCGTTATCAAAATCTACCAGATGTAGAGCTAAGTCTAGCCATTGTTTATGTGACCAGTATATATATATCGTTAAGATGTCGATATGAGGGTTCCAATGTTTAAGTGTTGGCCATGTGATTAAAGCTGTATGCTAATTAATTGTCTCAAAGTATATCCAAATGAAAGTGAAAAAATCGGGTAAGTATCACTTCAAATTGGCATCCACGATACTCCATGGGTAACACTCACTTGCGCTCTCTGCACCCCTGGAATATGTCATAGCAAAATTGAAGACACGCGGCTAGCTATTAAACCTGACCAATCTCTAGGCTGATACTTGTTCTATGAAGATCACATAGAGGAGCGACACCCGACTCGAAAGCTAGTCAGTTTTGCGTACGCGATTCTTGTGATGTTCATCAAAAGGTGATGCACACCGCGCCTCCGATTTTGCTATGACATCTTACAGGGGTGCAGAGAGCGTAAGTGAGCGTAACCCCTGATTATCGAGGATGTTAACATAGGTTAACGTTTGAGAACAAAGTTTAAATTATTACCAAATGGATAAAAGAATAATTAACAAGTCGTCATCTAGTAAATTATCATTAAACTAATAACTATAAATCGATTTCAAATCGCTTGCGTTATACTTTAAAATTCTTTGTACTTTCCTCTATAAAATATATAATACCGCTTTTGTCAATTATTACTCGCCGTATCTTAGTAAGATGAAAAGCACTGCTATAATTATATCATTTAGCTATGATTAGTACTCGTTAACAGTAATTTGATGCGGGTAAGTATTTCAGTAGAAGGTGTCGCGACTGTTGTAAGTAGGCTTCAGTGAAGGCTCCCTTGCACAAGAGAAGAGGCGTCCTGACACACCTCGTATAACTCGCTATCATTGTTTTATCGCACACCTGCTCTGATCTGCAGTTGAAATGTTATACGAAGTTTTACTCGTTAAATTGTCGCGACAGTATTGGCATGTCACAAAGAAGGGCGACAAAGATCCCCAGGTGAAAAAGGTTTATAGTCCCCAGTACATCTGTATTCCATTTCTTGTTAAAAAAAATCCGTTTACGAACGAAACGACATGTTGGTACCTTGTGATGTCACAGGTCAGTGACACATTTACAGTTAATTAAAAATTCTGAATCCTATTGAATTTGGATAAGTATTTACTTATGAACTTTAATTTACTTATTTACAAACAGGCGTAACAGTCACAAAGCCACTGGTCACTGTTAATACGTTAATGCTTTATATGTAGGTGTTTTATGTAAATATTCCCATGTTAAAATAAACTTTCATGTTACTCAGCTATGTCTTGTGTTTGTCATCTTTCCTGTTAGTATTTCAATCATAGCGTTAGTAGTTCAGAATCATCCTGTTTTTACAATAAGGACGTTTATGTCCCCGGTTATCAAGAATAAAGAATGC
This sequence comes from Chlamys rubida, assembly GCA_032359455.1. Lineage (NCBI taxonomy): Eukaryota > Metazoa > Mollusca > Bivalvia > Pectinida > Pectinidae > Chlamys > Chlamys rubida. The sequence continues at coordinate 8,905 of JAUMHH010008359.1, forward strand.
ATGAGAAAGAACTTGAGGAAAAAAAACATTTGGAAAATACCAAAGTGTCAATTGAGCAGTATTTTGAACTCGAAATCTGTAAAACTAGAGCAAGATTTTAACAAAAGAATTATTTATATGGAGACACTTGAAAAATTACATTTAATAGACCAGGTGGTCCAGAAGGTCAAGCGTCCTCTGGTTAATCGACAACACCCGTCATGTAAATGTCACGTCTTCTAAGCGAGAACGGGGTCAGTGACAAAATTAAAAACATTTTCCTTCATATACAAGGGAGTAGCCTATTTCCAATATTGAGATCATGGTAGCGACCATAAATCTTCGCCATAGCTGGATTTGGTGCTTTACGCCCTATCGTCAACTTGCGAAATCTAGTGTCGTAATTTTCTCTCTCAGCAGTCGATATCTATCACGGAAATAATATTTGGAGTAAGCTCGTGTGAATACCAAATCAAATGCGAAATGTTTACACCGTTGTTAGTAGAAATGGGGATGAAGCTATCAAGGAAGGGAAAGTTCATGATCACAAAATAGAAATCGTTAGCTCATTGTAAACCTCAGTGAGCCGTTCCTGTTGTTAATTAAGTAAAATGGAGTAAAGCGACTGATGAAGAAGTGTCTGTTATGTCTTTGATTTCAAGTTTAGCGATATTGTAAAGGCAACACCTTGTCGATTTATCTGAAAGTAAAATTGTTGGACATGGGAAGTTATTTTGTTACCTGTCCAAATTGACCGGTACATTGTCCTATGATTTTAACAGATTTATACACAAACTCCATAAACGTTAGCCGCAGTTTGTTCTCACCTCCATTCTTAAACATTATAACTTTGTTACGTAATAACGATAAGTCTCTTTCATGTCACCACAACAAGCAAAAGCCTGTTTCACTTTTATAGAGTCGGGATGAAAAGTTATCTTACCGTTGTGAATATTTGCGATCAGGTTGATTGAGAAATTTCGTCTTATGTTGCACAACATGTATGTTTTCAAAATAACAATCCTTTTTACAAAGAGAATTCACACCATTTCTGGAGGTGTTAGAAAAAATATTTGGACGTAAGGAATACCCGTAAGAACTCGTACTGCTACGTAGACGCCATTATAACGAGCCAAATTGACAGGATTATTCGATCAAGTCGTGAAGATTGGTTTGCATAATAGTAAACATGATCAATACAAGGGGTTGAAAACCCACTGCGTCAACACAGAAAGGTCAACGACAACAATAAGCCGATTGAAAAATATTCTACAATTAAGGCCGTTGTAGAAGCTAATTTAACAGAAATTGATTATTTGATCAAGTCACGTGAAGATTTGTGTACATATTGGCAAACATTGTAAAGATGTCAAAAAGACACAGCAATAACACATGAAAGTGAGAAGAATAAATCTTGGAGGAACGAAATGCCAATAATGTAGACTGTGGTTCGTCATTATAAGAAAAGAAGTTAAGGAAACTGACTCTTTGATCAAACCAGGTAAGGATCTGTAATCATATTGGTAGCATCGTAAAAATGCCACTAGAAAGTTTTATTATAATAAATTTAAAGCTGCACATGGACAATCATCGTCGCTGTTTGTGTAAAATATAAGAAATAATACATTTAGTTTATACATATTTTCTGAACAGACAAAATATGTAAATATCAATATATTGCTTATCTTTTTTCGGGTGTGTCTTTTACAAGTCCACAAATAAGATATTTTAACTATATTTTGATATTTGACGGCTCAAACTAAACCTAATATTGTATTTCGATTTAGAAGACCATCCAATAATTCGCCTTTCCGGAGATGCAATTTGATGAAGACTGTGCGTGTTGTATGGTCGCCATCACAATCTCATTGGGAACATTCTATTTCTATGTGTGTCAGAACGGTCGATGTTTCCTTTTTTGATCATTAGTGTGTTTCGTTGTTTCGTTGTCACTACTCAACGGTTCTCGCTTGGAGACGTGACGTTACTTGTATTTGATCTAGATTTACATGACGGGTGTAGTCGATGAAACAGAAGACGCTTATCCTTATGGAACACCTGGTCTATATTTCATTGTAACTTTTTCAAGGGTCTCCATGTCAATATTTCCGTTGTTCCTATATTGCCTTAGTTTATTTTGTCTCCATGTCAATATTTCCGTTGTTCCCATTTTGCCCTAGTTTATTTTTTCACCATGTCAATATTTCTGTTGTTCCTATTTTGCCCTAGTTTATTTTGTCTCCTTGTCAATATTTCTGTTGTTCCTATTTTACTCTAGTTTATTTTGTCTGCATGTCAATATTTCCATTGTTCCTATATTGCCCTAGTTTATTTTGTCTC
>JAUMHH010008370.1:0-11222 GCA_032359455.1 Chlamys rubida
ATTGATATCTGATCATTTCCCATTCCTTTGTACTTCCGGTTTTATGTCTGGTATAGACTCGCATCACAGACTATCAGAAAAATGATATCTTCGGATATACATACTTGAGCCAAATTTACGGTCACAAGTGTATTTCTCCACTATATTTCGTGCATTTCTGCATTTTGTTAACATTTCTTCTTTAAGTCATTTTCAAGATGTGACTATATTTCAGTCAAACAGGTTTTGTGTAAGTTTTTTCGTCATATTTTCATAAAGAACGCCTGAAATATGTGAACCCCCTCCCCCCCGCTTAAAACAGGTTTCTATAGGCACCCATCCCTTTTGTTCCTGTAGAGACACAATTCATTTCAGGAAAATTCACTTAAATGTACAAAAAAGCCATGTCATGAAATAATGAAAAATGAGTAGTAGCAAAACTGCATGTCCAAAAATAGCGGCCAATATCGTCAGTTCAAAAGTTACAACCATCTCGGTCTCACAGACGGTGTTTTACCCATACAATTCTAGTGTAGATTCCTCCAATCTTATCTTGTGTACCAGTATGACACTAAACCTCAACATATACAGCAGTAGGCATGACCGATATATTACAAGGGTAGTACATGTATACACTTATACATAGACTGGTAACTCGGTCGGTTTAATATATGGACACCAACACATGTCATCTGATAATTTGATTTCATTACTACGTATAATACGGAAGAGCATTTAGGGCCATGTAAAACAATAAGAAGTTTCGAGATTTCGAAATTTCGAGTTATTTTCTTGAAATCTTAAGTTAGTAAGTCGAAATTTCGAGTTATCATCAGAAAACTTCGTGTTAAGACATTTCAACATCTCTTAAACGGCTCTTAAGATATTGTTATTTGAAATTTGAAATTTGATTTCTAAAGCTTTTAACCCAAACCCTTAACCCTGACTCCGGCTAGCACTTAAAGTTGACCTTTGACCTCATTACTGTAATAAAGAAAACGATTCACACAGCTGGTCTACATAACATACCCGAGTGTCATGACTCTAAACCAAATGGTTCTTAAGATATTGTTGTTTGAAGTTTTTAACATATTTAACCCCTGTGACCTTGGAAGTAGGTCAATGTCATTTTAATGAAGAGCATTCCATCCCAGGTACCAACTGGCCAAATAGCATAACCCTGGGCCTTACGGAACTTGAGAAGATTGTTAAAGCTTTTAACCCATGTTGACCTTTGACCCTGACTAGCACTTAAAGTTGATCTTCGACCTCATTACTGTAAGAAAAAAACGTTCACACAGCTGGTGTACATAACATATCCAAGCATCATGACTCTAGTCATTATGGTCCTTTAACAATTGTTGTCCTTCGGGCCAGGTGAGCTAAAAACGAAAAAAAAAGTTTTCTACATGACCCTTATTCTCTTCCGTAAGATAAGGATCTTGAGGTTTATGTTGGAGGATTTGTTGTTATTTGTTTTATTTTTTTGTTTGTATTTATCTGACCGCAATCTTATTGTTAATATTTAATTCCGAGATTAACTTGTCTTATCTTGAAAATCACTTAACGGAATATTTTGAAAATACTATCAGAGAAACATTAGAAAATTATTTTTCAAGATTCAAGTTTGTTTCAGCGGCATTGCAATTTACATCAGAAAGATTAACTGGAAAATATTAGCCATATATTATCATCATGTGCTTTTTGTTTATTGAGAAGAGGTTCTTTAAGGTTAATACACATTTTACCTTGTGACAATGAAAGAGCTCGATAGTAGCCCTTCATCCAAGAACGCTACTTGGCCAAAACTCCCTACCTTAGGCCTTTGAATTGTACAGAAAAGTTGTTTTGATATTTTCAGCACATCTGACTCTTAAGTTCTTATTTAACTTAACTTATTTTATGGTTTTCATTTATCTGACCCCTTTGACCGTGATCTTGAATAAGGGTAAAGGTAATTTATTTGGATCATCATGACTGCCTTTCGTCCAAGCATGCTACTGGCCTTATTATACAATTACCCCGTGTGTGACGTTTAATGAGTAAGGGAGAAGGTCATTAATTTGAACAAATTTGGTAGCTCTTCATCGTAGCATGTTACCGATCAAACATAATCAGCCGATACGTTTGGTTTTTATAAAGAAGTTGTTTAAATGTTTTCAACACATTTGACCCCTGTGACCTCAAATAAGGATGCAAGTCATTACATCCCGGCAGGCTATTTGCCAAATATCATCAGTCTATATGTACATGTAGGTCTTTTCGTTATCAAGAAGATGTCGTTTAAATAAAATATTGACACTGGGCGAACGAAAGACGGACGTCGCATCACGAAATAACGTACCTTTATTTACCCTTTGGGCAAGGTGAGCTACACATGCTCCGTCTAGATTTTAGAGGGTCCTGGGTTCGAATCACGTTACGGCCGTGTATTTTTCATCTCTTGTAACAATGGTACCAACTACCGATCTTTGTTAAAAGTACTTGGTGAATACTTTGAAAGAGGGTACTCAAACCTTGGTCTTATATGGTGTTGTAATCCAGGACGAAAACTTATATAAAGAAGGGGGAGGGGGGAGTGGGTGTAGCGGAACTGGACTGGGTAGTTCGCCGGCGAGTAGTAAGCTTAATGGGTAGAGAATCCGTCTAGAGTTCGAAGGGAGGGTCCTGGGTTGGAATCTCGGGTCTGGTCATCCATTGTTTGTCTGCGACTTTAAGATGGCACGCCACTGTATGTCCGAGAGTACCGGAAATACAAGCCAACAATTCAGAAGTATTGCGCCATCTTATCGGTCACACAGACACTGGTCTACCTGTACAGGATCTATTTTAGCTACTTCAGCCTTATCTTTTGTACCAATTTGGCACTTACCTCAGGATATACATATTTAAAAGAAGTCATGAAAAGTTAAGAACCAGAGGACGGTATTTGTAAATTTAATACTCTCTGTCGCTGTTTTGTTCAGCTGGTGAAATATTTTTCGTTCGATGATGTTAGTAGAAGTATGATTTATATCTGTTATTTTCCCGAACCTTTTGTACTTCCGGTATAGCACCAGAATAGTATTCACTTAAGACTTGTACCTCAGTCTATATAATCTATGGACAAATACACCGGCCATTTAACATTACGTGTACTTTCCTTCTATCTCGTTTATACGAGATTTCGGTCTCGTTAACACACAATCTGAGTCTCATTATACCGAGATGTGGACCTCAATATTACGAGATACACTGTAGTTAGCTGTATTATTCGACAAATTGATATCAGTGTTATAATACGAGAAAGCGATTTCGTCATAACGAAGTATGGATCTCGGTAATACGAGATAGAGATATGTCTTAAATACGAGATATTGATCTGATTAGTACGAGATATATAAGATATTGTTCTCATTAATAAGTGTCAGGGATCTCGGTAGCAAGACACATATGGATCTGGTTATTATTATTACGTGATAGCACTCTCGTTAATACGAGATATCTTGTTCCGTTTAATATAAGATACGGATTTCGTTTATATCGGAGAAATATCTCGATAACACGAGAGAGTGATAGATTATTTCGGGTCATTTCCAGTTTACATTGCCTCTGAATTAATAAGAGTCCTATGTTTTTGTTGGGTTATTGAATACAACAACTGTTTGAACTAAAAGAAATTTAACATTTTACAAAAAGACTAGGTATAATATATAAATACTAACAGAATACGGGAAAAGTATTGGTATAATGATAATCGGGAAAATACCAGGTCATCGGCATTTAATGTAAATAAAGGATATATAGCTTGTATAGGACTGTTTATTCACAGTAACAGCTTGGGGTTTTCAGACTCTTCTCAGATATGGACGAGCTATATAATTTTTAAAATTGAATAATGGTGAGAAATTGTTATTCTCATCTAATTTCTTGTCTTCAATACCAGAGGAGACTGGAGAGAACACCACACACGTGCACGCCCCTACTCCCAGAAAGCCTCGCGCGTCCTAGGTCTGACGATGGTTTTATCTAGACACTACGAATTTATTCACTCGAAAAAAGTAAAACGACAGAAAGACTTTAAAGCAATATATGAAAATAATATGGCAATATCTGGGTTTGAGTCTTCCGGAATACGATAACGTTAGGGTACCTACAATCAATAATGGAAAACATTTCATAAACATGTATCTGATGCAGCATTTTTATTTTATAATACAAATGAATGGTTTCTATTCTAAACCAACGTTTATATAGTGTTAAGCAGTTGGGGCACAGATGATCTGCCTACCCTTCGTACGATGCTCTGTAACTCAATTGAAAAATTAGAAATAAATAAATGAAAATTATTCCGGGAAAATAGTACGGTGCGAGGACATAAATATCTTATCACATTTCTAAATTCAGACAAATGTTTTTTTTTTAAACAAATATTTTAATAAACAAATGACAAAAACTATCAGAACTGTCACAACTTTCCTAAAATAAACAAATTAAAAAAATAAATAAAATAAATGCTGTCAGTTAGTTTCATTTGATGATATGTTCCTTTTTGGGTACCAGGTACATGTACATGTAAGCTAAAACTTCCAGGTGAACCCGGCTCAACTACATTTAAATGAACTCTATTGATAGCCACACGCGCTAGGGATACTTAAGAAATACGTAAAATTTAAGCTAAAGACATCTATTGTTTCATTAAAAAATGATTAACAGAAACAAAATAAAAAAATATCTTTGAAAAGCGTTCCATTTTAAGTACCCTCACGTTATCCAAATTAACGAGATAACATTTTAACCGATCAGATATATACATCACTCAACACAGTCTACTCGCATCCTCTCCGTGTGCTCCGGCAGATTTCCCCCCACGACAGACAGGACAAACCTTACGCTGGTCATCCAGGTCATATCAATGTTATAAGTGCCACAACAAAGGAAGCAGCACAACTGCACTTACACATAAAACGATTTTAATTGATAAATTAAGTAGATCACGTGACTCGATTGATCTTCTCACCATTAGTGCGGACTATATAAAACGAACGTCGCGGGGAGGCGTTTAGTGATATCTCCAATATATCCTCTTCACAAGATCGTCTCCTAACATATTTACGGATCTACAGTCTTAATCATTCAATCCTTAGAGTTTCCGATGACGTTTTCCGCACAATTTCTCCTGAAGGTATTCCCTATATTGCGGTATATGGCTAGAGACAGGTTAAAAGGAGACCAAATAGACATCTTAACAATTGCTCATTAAATATTCATTGCCATTGACGATAGACATGAAGCGGCCGCGATAAGAGATGGAATAGAGCAATTTGTCTAAGACAATGGAGCCAGGCCATTGCGTTTGTCCCTTTGAAGCCAGGCGACACGAGAACACAGCACCTGCTCAGCGAGCACATTAACGCGGAAATAGATTCCGTGACTTTTAAAGTTGAACATTTCCGAAATGGAAAGTGTCGAGATAATTCATAATCTATACGAGTTACGTGGCTAGATGGGTGTTACGGTGAGATCGGGCCGATAGCGATACACGCGGAAGCTGGCGACGCACGCTAATGAAGTAGTCCGGAGTCGGTACACACTCCGATACGTTACAACCCAACACAAGAAAATAGGAAATTGTCATTTTCTACACTTTTTTAAATACCAATTGTAGGATTCCATGAATGGTGCCGTAAATCTGAAGTTAACTCCCGAAATGTATATTTTTGTAAATGCATCATAATCATATGTAAACACAAAAACCATGAGTTTAGAAATGAAATAGAATTTGTCATCGACTTAGAAAAATCGAATGTTTCTATAGATACCATCAACGGATGCATGCTTGAGTTTTATTCTGATGATCTTTATCATGATAAACTCCCATCTCTGTCTTAATAAAGGAATCGATTTGTAGTACGCGAACCATAGAAACAGGTGTTTGCAATAAAATGAATAACAACATTAATAAAATCGCTCCCATTTATCAGGGGTGATCAGAAATTGATGATTTAAACAAAAAAAATCAATATCTACAATCAATAAGATTTATTAAAATAAATCGTATTTGTTAAATTGATTTAATTTATTCAGGGACATTTATTTCTGAATTTTTACCGTATGAAAGGGTTAAGTCAGTTATTTCAAGTTGAAATATTATTTTTATTATTATTGTTTTCATACTGGACTCCAAGTTTGATTCTTATAGAGCTAATCACATCGTACCGAGATGCATGTGCCTGTTTCATTACATGTTCTGATTAAATAGGTTTAATCTCTTTATCAGGAAAGGAAATAATAAAACGAAACGATTAGCAAATCAAAAGACAAAATGGCATGATTGTAATTATATTGGGCAATTAATAGACGAACCGCACGTGTCAGGTAATGGATGAAGGGGGCGTGGCTTCCGTTTCCAAGACAAGGGCACCCGGATGATTGACGGGTCAGCTTCCGGAGCTAATGGCATCCTGGGTTTATTGGAATTTCCGATGAGTTGATCTGGAGACGGAAGCAGTGGTTGTAGGAAGTCCCCGGGCTAAAGGTAAGGAAAGGTTAATATTCAATCAATGGGCAAACCACCTGAACAAACATGTAACTGTATTTATTTCTACAGAATCAAGTCAGATATACGGTTGAACAACACAGTCCACTTGTAGCGTTTTTGACTGTAAGAATGATTTCAATTTTTATATTATTTCATTGTATTGTTAATTACTGATATAGATCACTGCATCATGTTGATTAATAATTGGACATGATCGAACAAGCTGTGAGTGTTGTACATGATACAAATTGCGTTATTTTTCTTTTTATAATCTATTATTGATTTGATTCAAATCTAACTAACATTACATTTGTATATTAATAATTATAATTTTGATAGGAAAATGATCTACGTAATTAAGAAATATGATATATACGGTTACATACGATTTTTCTCACGGCAAAATAGACTGATATTAATGATATTATTTTGAGTATGAATTTTGATGGTGTTTATTAATTTAATAAGCATGTTTGACTGAATTATCATAGTTTTTCATTGTTTTATGCTATAATAGACAGCACAGGTCAAACTGAATGTATCCCTGTTGACATTGTATAAGGTATAGACTGTAAATCACATAAATTTGGTCCATGCTCGCTATATATTTTTTATTCATTTCATAAAGTGAACTTTCATAAAAAATGAAATCCTGGTCGTAGCTTATATTTTACTTATTGGAGAAAAGGCAGACAATCAGAAAATAAGTAAGATTTTCCAGGGGTTTTTTCAAGTAAAAAGAAAACATTCCGAAATTTAGTTTAAAGTTTATATTATTGTCGGTTTAATATTCAGGTAATACAAACATTATATGCATATATAGGAATCGAAAACAAGTACAATGTACTTATGTTAATCTGGCTGAATATTTTATGAAGCGGCGATTGGACGGCACTGACTAATATTACACACTATGGTACATGTATATAGAAAAGAGGAGGATGGGGGAGGGAGGAGTGAAAGACGTGCAAAAGGTGATGAAAGATTAAATGAAAAAGATCCAATGTTCTTGGTTATTATGAAAATAGATGATACATTGGAAATACGTAGACTATACTTGTCAAAATAAACAGAATTATTTGCAAACTTTTTTTTGTGAATATGATACTATATATTTTGTATCAAACCTTTTTTGGCAATTTATAAGGTACATTCTAATAAAATTTGAATTGTTATGATAAACTCCAGGTTCATGTACTAAAAATCTATTTATAATCAGAATGTCCGCTAATATGTAATTATAGATAAATCACGGTACTCTCTCCCGGGTAATATTATGTACTATTGCATTCTTTGACATATAAATGTGGGTAGAAAGGCGTTTTTGTTGAAAACTATTGATACAAGTATTATACAACCGTATTACGCTTCTTAACATTTCAAACAAATGCTACAATGTTATCAAAGCGATAAATGAAAAATAAAACCCAAACAAACTAAAACAATAAACAAATTTTGCTGATATTATTATATTTAAAACAATGTCCTCATTATTGTTACACGCATTATACATGAACCATGTACGTGAATAGCTGGCGTGGTTTTGTTTTTGTTTTAATCACTGTATACATTTATCTACTTTTCGTGTTCCTTTTCGCGTTATTTCGCAAGAAGAGTCAAACGCCCATTTAAAGAACTCTTCGAAAGGTTTACTCCGACATGAACTTACGCTGTACATATGTGTTTTTGTTAAAATTTATTACCGAGACTGAGGAATATTATCCTATGTTAATATGTACATTTTGTATGCCATTCTTCATAGCTATCCGTTTTACAGTTACAATACATGTCGTTGATACATTGTATTCTTTTAGAGAGCTAAGTCTTTTAAAGAGTGAAACACGTTCGCGAAAAACACCTCACGAAAATTGTTTGATGAACAGTAATATTATATACTTTAAGATCTGTTTTACATTCCTTATTGTAACTGGCCATGTTGAGTGGTTGATGATATAACCTTTATACAAACAAAACATGGAGAAAGTCTAGAGAACATACAGACGGCTTTATACCTCACTGTAGGAGAGGAGCCTAACCGAATAACTCATTAAGTCCACAATCCAAAGGCTATGGGGTTTTAAATTCATAATCGAAATTTCAATTTTTCAATTTCTTTATTTCCAAATGCAACAGATAGCATATAGGAGTTACAATATACATGTACATACAAGTAAATATTACAATCCATTTATGTAAGATGGCGGAGAACATAGAGTAAGATACAAGATGACATTATAGCGATGTTGACAACATACAAAAGAAAATATATAATCATTGTCAGTGGCACAAAGCTGGAACATACACGATTGCTCAGATATTGAGTATAGACTTTCTTTTAGAAGTAGCCTGAATTAGATACTTACTAAGGTTTCTCAATTGTTTTACATTTTTGAAGGCGAATAATTGTATTAATTTATAGACGGACGGACGACGGAATAATAGGGTTTAATATATTTGGTTCTAAGCTCCGAGTAAACTGGAAGCTATTATTGACATTTTACAGTAATTGTAATTCAATTAAATTCAACTGTATTACCAAATGCACATTGCATATAGGCGTTTAGAAATAGATATCGAACAAATAATTCACAAATATCTTGTACAATGGCGGATGCAATTACAAACGAAACGATTACAAATTTATGAAATAGTTACAAGTTGTGAAAAACTACGAGCTTCTTCCGAAGGAAACTACATGTAAGCGGACTCTTATGAAACATAATCTAATTGTTTATGGAATTATACAAATAAGCCTTTAGCTAGCCAAATTTCTAGGAAAACAACAAAAATTCAAAGTCAATAACACAACTTCAACATGAAGGTAGAACGACTACTTTATTACAAGTGAACATGATATTATACATTTTTTTTAAGCATGAGAAATAGATCTCGAATGAAATTGTACAGTAACAAGACGTTTATTCATAATACACGACTTCTCTTAACAGTTGCTCGAATCACGTACTTACTTAAATTTCGAATGAGTTTAAAGTTTTTGCTAGACAGTAAACTCCATTAACTTAAACACAGAAGGGCGAATCCGAAAATATGGCTTGATATAAGATATCATTTATTCTAAAAACATACAGGACAAATAAGAATGAAATGAAACTCATTCTCGACACATCCAAGATCACATAAAGTACATACTCTCTGGCAATGCATTGTATCTACCAGTCTCTATAGTAAGATTATGTGCTTGCAATCAACTTTGCAAAAATACATTCATATTTTCTAAATAGCGTTTTTTAAAATACCATTGTAGATCAAAACGGTTAACAATGGTGTTAATACATGTACACAAACATTTTGAAAATGTCTCAAATACATGTGTATGTTTCTCATTTAAAATTATCCTTTATAGGTTGAATATATAATAAAAAAAATATTTCTGATTTGGTACATATTTGTGCCAATTATACATGTTCAAAACCAAGCGTACACAAATCATGTCTCAGATGATAAATCCAATTTGTTTTATAATTTAGTTGCCTGTTTAAAAATCTCTAAAAGTTCCTCGTAACAGACCCTCAAAATGCAGTTACCAGACTTCAACATTTGCAGTTAGTACTGAACAATAGCAATCCTTCGCTTTATATGCAAAGAGAAACGACCAAGTTCAAAATACACTATAGCATAATTTACTGTTTTCTTTACACCCAATAAGATTTTCAAAAATAACAAATGTATATTTTCAATCTGCGATACATGACTAAACCCCCATACTTCACAGCCGTCATTCACAATACATGATATATATATCAAATAAAGATAAATGGAACTTTTCATTAAAAATAAATCTTTTCGGTTTCCGTTTCAGAAGAAAATACGCTTTTCCTCCTTGTACATCAATGTTATTCAATGCAATAGTAAATTTACCATTATAATTAAAAACTAAACCTAAATAACAAAATTGATCTATAGCTTGAACATCGAATATTCACTTCTCGCTTAGAAACAGTCGTTTGCTTTTCCTAAAAAACACTATTTTTATAATAATGTGTATCATCTATTAAAGAATTTGTTAAAGTACAAAATATACCGATCGAATTTTAAACACGTATACGATAAACCTTATTTCACTCGAGCCTTCCGGATTTTTTTCATTCCGTAACATCGACCAACTGACTTAAAATATCGCACATATGTGCGCGTTTTATCGCTCACTTGGGCGCGCTATGAGAACGGTAACTTTGGTGCGTTGTGTGATCGCACAACTGTGTTTTGTTTAATTAGATCCGTTTAATGTTACTATAACAATTGCTATTTCTCTTTCAAATATACTGACAGATTTCAGATTTTTATTTCGCTCAGACATACAAAGTATGTAACAAGAGGTCAATACTCATACTCATATATACATGGCGGATAACAAAGGCATTTCAATAGCAATTCAAGTGTTTCTAGAACATTTAATAAAACTTTTACGTTGCATATAGTAAATAGTCCACGCATTTTAATAAGGCTAGAGTAAGTATAGTAGTAATTTGGAATAAATAGTTGTCTTATTTGTTAAACAGATACGTGTTCGCACTTAAATAGATAATGATATTCATCATTCATCATGATATTCAACACCAATTTCATTAAAACATAGATTACAAGTTCTGTTACAAGTACATGTAACATGTATAACAGTTCTTTCTTACATGGGGCAAAGAAGTAATTCCAACAGTGTGGACAAGTTAAGGTTGTCAAATTTTCGGAGCGATCCGCTCCTTTA
>JAUMHH010008381.1:0-11222 GCA_032359455.1 Chlamys rubida
AAAAGGTCATTTTCCGGGTGAAAATGTCATTTTCCGGGTTAAATTTTAAATCACACCCGGAGATTCTACAGGCGGGTACTAAACTCCAGCTAAACCACCTTCCCATTAGTCATACTGTAACGTAAGCAATACGAAACACATATTGTATAGCGGTATTACACATTTTTGAGGTAAAGTTATAATTTCAAGGTGATATTAACTGAGGTAAAATTATTTCTGTGGTAATATTAATGTGATGTTATTTTTGAGGTACCTTTTTTTTGGTTTTTGAGGTAACAACATTTTTAGGTACCGATAATGTTAATTTTGAAGTAATATTTTTTTTAGGGTAATGTTATTTGAAGTATTATATTTAGGTAATATTATTTTAGAGGTTGCCTTATTCTTGGTAGATATAATGTTTTTGAGGTAATTTTATTTCAGGTAATATTATCTTTTAGGTCTGGAATGAATATTTGCGTGGAATATATATGTAACTGATTTGCATTCAATATAACCAGCATGAACATTGAAAAATGTTGTTCTATCCTTAAACTTGTCCCTAATGTCAATGGTCAAAAGACAATTTATGCAAATTTAGGACACACCGCCATGTATTGAACATTATGCGTTTTGCTCTAAGCCTGTTCCTATTGTTTACACCTATTTTTCGATAGAACATGTAAAGAACCCTTTTTACAATATCAACAAGTGTATTTTAGGGACAATATTATATTTGTAGTCAAGTTATTTACTGACGGATTTTCACAGTCATGTACTGGTACAATTGTATTTCTGTGTACGGTATATATCATAGAAACACTTGGCCGTCAGACAAAGCTTGTTTACTGTGCTCCAGGTGTCCCGTACTGTGAATCCCTCATATCAACCTCTGACATTGTCCCTGTAATATATTTATTATAATATGGTAAAATTGTTTTCTGTTTTGTTTTCCTTATAAATATTTCTTCTGTACTGTATAATGTATTTAAGGTGTTATTATAACTTACATTGTTAAGGTACCTGGTATAATCTTTTCTTTTGAATGTTTTTCTCAATCTCCGTTCAAATAAATCTAATCAAATGTTTTGTTTAATTGTTCATCGTAAAGTCAATGTTTGCATGAATGTCATCCAAACAGATATGATGAATGACTTATTTTTATTCCTTGCCAATATTTTTCACAAATGAAAAGTTGTCTAGAAGGATTATACAACTGACAACTGACAAGTTCTTCAAAGCTGTAATATTTAGGATAAAAATTTGTGGTTAAAATAGTGAAATAGAACTTCAGTATCTGGGATACAATATTGACAAAAAACTTGAAATGGCTCCAAGTTTCTCACCTACACGCTGAAAAAACCCACAGAATTTACAGTGATTTAGCCGACACATCCCAGCCTGTAATTTATTACAGATATATACAAACATGGTCCATTTATCTAAGTGTTCCCTGAATGACATTGAAACTGTTATGGGCGTACTTGCTCCATTAGGTATAAATCAAGACAACTTTCTGAACCCTCTACCTGCAAATGTTTGCACCTGGTAGTATCCCAACTTAATGATTTATCCCCCCCCCCTATATGTCCTGTGTTACAGCTCTGATTTACCATCCTCCCCTTCACCCCTAAATTCACATTTGAACCTTACCAAATCAATGACTGGGCAAGTCCATTTTTGATATGTAGGGGTGAATTAATTAAATAAAGATATTTTTCAAGCACTTATGGAAATAGTACCTAACATTTTTTCCTCTTTCTACATTCTTACTTTGAAGTCTTCAGTGTTTATTCAAAACAAACTCATCTGACAAAAAAAAAAAAAAAAAATGCATCATTAAATTTGTTATCAGTGAATGATCTAAATCTGCCATTTTATAAACTTTTCTGGTAAAAAAACAACAAATATTCTAAATCATTTCACGATCTAAATCTGAATTAAACTTATTTTACAGAATTATATGTGGTATTAACCCTTATAAATGTTTGCTATCATTTAACAGTTTTATATCAATTTGAAAGCCCATACAAGATCGTACATCACAGATACATAATGACATTTTAACCATTTTTATTACCGAGCTCAAGACATTTACCCATTTGATGAGAAGGTTCTGGTTACAAATCTCTTACAAATAAACTTTGCAGCAAACAACATAAAGTAGGTACAATTTTTACGAGTTCACTTGAATGCTGTGGTACCCTAGCTCCGAGCATCAGTCTCCATTACAGGGATCCATACCAAACAAAATACATCCCCCCGTGAGTTTAGTAACTTTATGTAGGTGTTCTGTAATAAAAGACTGCTTCTCCTTAGGGTATAAAAAATGTACACCCATGGGAAAACGGCTCACAGAACACCTGGATATTTACTGAGCGGAGGCAGTAAAACAAGATAATTGAATCCCGAGGCCAATCATTGGCACTAACGACTGGTACTAATAAATGGCCGACAATACACTTGGTTCAGTCTGAAATAAAACTGGAGAATAGCTAAGAGGTCTAGTATTACTTAATCGTCAGAATTAACACTGTCTTTGTGGAAGTTTAGTGCTTACAGTTGTAAGTTACCTGTTAATTTCTGTCATCAATACCTGTAGCATGCCTCGTTAGTCAGGTAACTCGCTGCCACCTATAGAGTTCCGAAGATATTTTCATTT
Source organism: Chlamys rubida (assembly GCA_032359455.1). Lineage (NCBI taxonomy): Eukaryota > Metazoa > Mollusca > Bivalvia > Pectinida > Pectinidae > Chlamys > Chlamys rubida. Next base: position 2,642 of record JAUMHH010008381.1, read on the forward strand.
ATTTTACTAGAGAGGTGAGAATTCAGACTAATAATGAATTCACATCTGTGAAAATGTACAACTGTATTTATACACTTAACAACCTTATTTTTACTCTGATCTCAGTCGCTATTCCTGCCATCAGGGCTTTCTCTCTATATATATTCTGTAACAGTAAAAATGTATATATCTTTAAAACAAAGCACATGGCTAGATCACCCCTGGGCTGCTGTAAGCGTGATACAACGGAGAACAGGTGCTTGTTAAGAATGCGAAATAAATGTCAGTCACTTATTACGTTCAAGTTAACAACGTTACCACAGGGTACTCAAAAGTCTACCTTGTTATATCAGAGATCTACGGATAAATTTTGTTTTATATATTTCTCAACTGAACAATACCTGAGTTTAATTTGCTTCATCAAGGCTTAACCTATGATATCTGTGATATATAACAATTAACATCCAAGTTTTTTTTGCTACATCACAGATCTGAAATAATTTCTGTTAAATATTTCATTTACCTGTTTCATTCGCAGGGATCTCCCTTGAGCTATTTTCAATGTACCTTTATACAGTATTCTGAATATGTTGCCTGTTTGTATACACAGTATCTTTTTAAGGTATGTTTACTGAACTCGTTCATGTATCACATATATTTCTTTTTAAGGGTTAATTCAGTACAATGGCCGATTGGTTAAATCTACTTTAAGAAACAAAATATTTTAGAAATCTATCCTGTTTCATAGGTTTTGCCCTATTATCAATCCTGGGTATGGGATCCTGTTTTCTAATCTGAAAAATGTGCTTATATAACTTATAAATCAAAAAATTATTTGTATAGTTTTCGGTGATGAGTGAATACAAGTTAATGATTTAATGTTACAGGAAAGTTCTCTGATTCACCAAAAGTTATTGATTAAATAAAATATTGAAAAAAGAATTCCCATTAACTCTTGCAATATCAAGTACTTTTCACAATACCATAGTCCAACCAAAAAACACCCCATCTCAATTAAGCGTCCCATATCCTTTTTTGTCTGGTCAGAGATTGCCATCCTTTTGTCATCATTTTGTAATTTATATACAAAATAAAGTCGTTATGGTTCATTTTTCATCATTTTTGAAATGTATCAATCATATTTCCCCCAACTTCTTATAGTGCCCAGATTGCTTATTTGGTCCAACACGAAGCTATCAGATACAAATATATTTAGTTCATAATACATATATAGGTTTTGGGATTAACCAGGTTTTCACTTAATAGAAAATCATGGGACCTAGTCAATGTTCTGGTTTACAAAGGATTCTGGGTAAGACAGCGAGTTCAATTTAGACAGACTACGTACACCAGTACAATTAAATGATCAATTCTTCGGTTCAAATCACCCAAGTCTTTGGATTTCATGGGTATGAATTAACATAGACATACGTAATACAGAGGGTCTGGTTAATATAGGTTTTCATATTACTCAAAGTTCAGTTTAGACAGGTAACACAAATGTAATGTGCAGCTTCCATTTCAATAAAGGACAGAAAATTTTATTTTTTCTGACGTTCAGTAGAATGTGGTTTAATATTGATCATGAGGGTCCTGTTATCACTTGTTGTTGACCAGCCTGTTTTTTAAGTGTGATTATTATTACCCCTGTAGATGCCATCATCCTCCGGGGCACTCAATTAGAGAGAAAATCCCTATACAGGCCGAACAGCAGATCAACGAGATCAGTTGATGGTGTATTCAAGGGTGTGTGACCAGCACTGACTCTTGTCTGTGGCGAAGGTGTTGAGACCCAACACCTGGACTTCGGTCTGTAGCTGGAAGCCACACATAGGTGTCAGAGGGAACAGATATGAAGTATTTACTTAAGTCAACCAAGACGTGTGTTAAGTGACCCATGACCAACGTACACTTATAATACACCTGTAACCATCTCGCCTCGGCCACTCGGGCAGGTGTCCCTGGTTTACGCTTATAATCCTAGTCAACTCAGTCCATAAAATAGCCGGAATTATCCATGTGTGCTGATGTTGTAGTTGTGCCTCCAAATCTTTGATCATTCTACACAGGATGACCATAAAAAAGGACCACAGGAAAGGATATATATGTTTAAGGAGTTAATGAGGTGCTTCGTTAAAATTAACTGCAGGTAAGCTTGACATTTATTGCCCAATTTACAGAAATCGTGAAGAATTAATAATGATACAACAACACTTTCTGAACCTGGATCAGCATTCAGTTTGTTTATCACGGGAGGTTATGAAAATGGCCCTCATCATTAACAAAATACAAATGTACCACGTCAGCCGCAAAATTAAAGTTGCTATCATTAAGACTGGTTGTGACAATAATTGCTCCAAAATGAGTTTTATAGTTTCTAATATTATAAAAGGGAATGTTTAAAGAACAAAAACATGAAACGATGAAGACGTCTATGTATTCTGTCAAAACATATAGAAACAATTACTTCTAAAATCCACATGGTACTTAATTTTTTCAGCACTGTACATTCCTCAATGTTATAATTAGTTTATGGAAATAGCAACTGTTAATTGTAATGACATCTTCGGTTTTTCTTCTTGTTAATTGTGCCCCAGTAAAAACAAAATAAAAAAATGCATATATTGTACTGGAATCAATATTCGCTTCCTTTTTATTTTGTGAATAACAAAGAAATTATTCAAAAAACTTGAAATTTGTTTTTGCCTTCTTTTTATTTTTGAAAAACATAAAGATATTTTTACAGACAAACACGACACAAAGTGAGTATATTGCAGTAGCAGAGTTTATTTTTTCAATCAGGGGTAACACAATCATAAAGCTGTCTTTTCACTTGTGGTTATATTTCGCCACAACAAGATATGTTTTTGAATAAACAAGCCTGACATTCAAGAGGGGAAGATAACTCAATTTTCATGCACACCAGACAATGCTCCTGCTGCTAATGATATTGTAAGGTAATTACTACTGGCCCAGGTATGCCCTCTCGGTATGTCTCCAGGTGTGAGCCGACCAGAGATTTGATTACATGAAGGTGGGATATTAATTATCTACGGCAAAAAACATGACAACCTCGTTACACTTTTTTACGACTGCCCCGTGTCCTTTGATTAGCGTGTCAGTCAGTCTCACACTTCCCCGGCTCTGTGTGTTTCGTTACATCATTGATCGAGTTCACACCGTGTTTGTTTATCGGGGGTTTTATTATATAACTGATCGTGTTCCTGCTGTTTTTGTTAAATTGTGATCTATCACCGTCCAAGGTTCCCGATCGATTGATAGCAAGATGAGATTTTAATGATTCTATCGAAGGTCTGAATTTAAAAGTTCTTCAGGTGAGGAGATCTAATGAATACACACAGGTAAAAAAATCTCAGGTAAACATTACAGGAAAGGGTCATTTGGTTCTTAAACGCAGCCAAATATTTTAAACAGTCTTTTGTTAAAATTGTGACGTTAAGTATTCTTTCCCTCAAATACCTGCAGAGACCAATAGGTATTTTAGTGGTTGATTTTATCTCCCTCAAAATAGATTTTGAAAGAATAACCCACTAAAGTACTTTTAGTCATAATGATGGTCATCTATATCTACAGCCAAAGTCTAGTTCTGCACATTGAATCATATCAAAATGATTCGATAAGGTTTTTGAAGATGCTTTGAATTTGTATCAGACCCTTAAAAATATAAGTTTACAATTTAGTGATATAATTTTATGCAGGCTGCTCTCTATAAATATAAACTTTATTTATTTTACTACAATTATGAAACAACTTTTCACAACTTATATTAATCACTCTTGTCAGCCCGTATGTTAGTGCACTGGGGGTGTTAATGTGGGAGGAAACCGGAGCACCCGGAGAAAACCCACGTAAATTCCATGTGATGCATTACACATACAAATAAATTTTCTATTTTAATGACTTACATTGACTTTATATGAAGCTATTCAACTATATATTTGATAATGCATATTTTAAAAACTCACAGCTGAATTGAGGTATATGTTTAAAAATCAATGGATCTTTTATCTAACGACAAATCTGCTTTTCAAATTTTGATGACATACTTTGACAATATGGTTAAATGAAATAGACCCTAAAATATTCATTGGTTTAATTTTCTGTACATTCTTTATAAAAGGGAGATATTCATACAAAGATGTTATCTAAAAGATGATAATACTATATTTTGTTAATTAACTTCTCAGATTTTTTTTTATATGACATACTCGCTTCAAATTAACCCTCTGAGAGCTTTGCTAGCGAGCTTATCTGTAAATGATGCAGATTTACAGCCGAAATCTCCATTCACTGATGATCGAAGTATCTAAAAGGTAGTTATCCAATCTAATATTGTGAATCTGCTTTTTAAATCTTTTCTATCTTACTTTGACAGGACTTTTACATTAGATGAATCCTGATGGTAGCTGGTTTTATTTGTGAACGTCACGATAACTTTTATAACATATTATAAGCTGTAACTCTCCGTTTCAGATATATAAATGTGGTTATAGATGCTATTAAATACAAAAAAAGTATAAAGGAATGGCGTTATATCAAATTTTTAAAAAGCAGTTTTGATTCAGATTTGTGACATGTGTGGGATGATCATGACTAGCGATTTACGATTTAAAATTTACATTTAGGATTTACGACAAAGTTAGGAGAAGCTAGAAGAATATCAGATAGCACTATTGGGCATTTCTAGGTTTTCTTCAAGATGAATTACATGCCGTCTTTTTGACTGCTGTAGGATGGCAGTATCAGATGTTCCCTTCACACCCGAGATTTATTACTGACGATGTACTTCTACGTTTTCTACATGACAAATGTCACGAAGGGGTCTCGCATATCAGCAATCACATTTGGTGTTCACATATTCTATTTCTGTCTTGGGTTTCAAAAAGGAAAAATGACGGGTTTCAGAAAGGAAAAATGACATAGCATGATGACTGTGCATGCACGGCTTATCAGATGTGGTTAGCTTCGGAGTTAATATTACATGTTGTTTACTACAAGTCTTCAAGACAAATGTTCCAAATGCTTCAATAGGCTTTGAAGTCAATAATACAAATTGTGTTTTACAAGTCTTTTTACAAGTTTTTACAAAAATGTTCTGACAGATTTTTTTTCCCACATTTCGTATGATGTTTTTAGAAACGGTAGAATTACACCAGGTTGGGTGCATGTACAAAAGCACTATATCCTGCCCCAGACATCCGCTTGCATGTGTGGTGCCCATTAAACCTCAGGTGGTTTAGTAACCAAATCCTGCTACAACACAGTTTTGATCGGTACGCAAGAACAAAGGCGCAGGTAACGGCTCAACACGATAAGGGCTCATCTATCTATTGTGCCTACATTGAGGGCCAGTGAAGCGAAGAAAACACGGGTATCGCTCAAGCGGAAATCTCATAAAGACAGAAACCCACTCATAAAACAAAAAAATGTATAAACATGTCTTATAGGGGTACATTTCGATAAAGTTTGCACCTGGTATGTACATGAGGTCAAAATTGTGGGTAAATACGAAATTTGAATCACGTGCGAAATTTACATGTGGAAGGTGTGACTGTACGGGGACCAGTATAGGAAGTTCTAGGTTTACACACAGGGTCGTTAAATTTACATGAAGGAACTTGGTGACCCTGGGTAATCTATATATGTGACGGACCAAAACATAGCCATGTTCTATTAATGAGACCTCGGCTGGACAAGTCGGACAACTGGAGGACACTCTACCTCTGTCCATCTGAAATGTATTAGACAGTCGGATTTCTCATTGTAACTAGTACATGTGGTATGATGACTTCTCTGTGATGTGTTTTAGGTGCTCTTAAAAAGTGTGGTACATACATCAGGCAAGTACTCGAGTATTGATTTGTGGAATGAACCCTTGACTTAGAAAGTCAGAGAACCGTTTTTGTACTGTTGTTTTCTACATACTGTATACGTAGTCAGACTGCCATTCTGTAAATTTCCAGAGTTATAACGATTAAGTCAATTTCTTTCTTTCCTAACATTCAGTCTGCATTTGTCTCAGGAGTATATCGTCCAAACGAGTTGAAATCACGTGGAGCATTTTCTGGTAATATTTTGTCGCAGGCGTCTGGACGGTGGTGAGAGTACCAAATTTTAATGAAATCTGATGTCGCTCCTCGTCACATGACCTCAGACGGCGCCCTGACGGATTTCATTGTGCCTGATTGACAAACGGAATATGCCAGAAGCCGTAAAAGATGACTATACAAGGATCTGTAGAATATGCTGAAGGGGTCTATTGATCAGAAACGCAATTAGCATGACAATCACGAAGGACAGTGCTCTAGGAAGGGGCAGATGGCTTCCTTGTTACTTGGATTAAAGACCAATGGCACATGATAAATTTCTAATGAGATCGTACACCCAGTAGTGAAAACCAAGCTCTTTGGAAAAAGTGTGATGTTCATTTAGTTTCACTTGCAAGGTGAGAATGAACTTGGTTTTAATTTTTCCGCCATTCGAGTCACATTAGGGTTCAATTTCTATCAATGACATCTGTGAAATTGGACTGACTATGTGTGAAATTAAACACAGATTATTTTGGTGATGGATTATGGGAATTAACCCCTTACCGTTACTGTGATATTTTAATCAACATCGCATCCTCACACCATTCGGGATTTTTTTCCCCCTCCCAACACGGGACGGATCCAGGTATGTAACATAAATATTCCATGCCGATTCCTTTTTGAACAAAATGGCTAGCTTGCATGTCAGACTTGACGCTCAGATATACATTCCCCGTTTGCATGTTAGGCGAGTCGTTTAAGAATACATACCAAGTAATTTGTGTCCATGCACGCAACAGACTCGTCTAGGTGATATAGAGACTTAAGCCTATAGTAAATAAGTCACAATAACCTAGGATCTGCTAAATGGTATAGGTACTTAAGTCACAATGGTCTGGCATGGGAAACAACTAGCTGATCAAAGGACAGAAAATGCACAAATTAGTTAAAATACCATTAGAGCTATTAGATGATATAGGTATAATTAAACAAAGTAAATATGGCACATATTTTGGATTTTGAAGCTCTATGTGCCCTTAGTGTTTGTTCCAGTCTAAGACAAGCCATAATAGGATGAACCAAGGTCAGACAGAGGTCATGAGACCTAGCTAGGAAATGGTCAAGGTTAATTCACTGACCAATATACCCCACAGCCTCCAAGGTGTCCTGCATAGTACAGCTTTATGGTCAATAAAAACAAAACCTTATAACTTATTACTTAGGGAAATATTGAGTCTGTCAAAAATGGAATTGGTCAAGGCTGGCTAACACCTTCCGCAATCAATCACAATCCTAGGAGAGGTATAGCTTTGAGGTCAATGGAAACAACACCTTATAACTTATTACTTAGGGCAATATTGAGTCTGTCAGAAATGAATTGGTCAAGGCTGGCTAACACCTTCCGCAACCAATCACAATCCTAGGAGAGTTGTGAGGCTTTGGAACGAATTACTGTTTCAACACCAAAGATAATTTATTTATAGCTCATTTGGGTTATTATGTGTGTTGCACAATCATTGTCGTGGTGGTGGGCCTCGTGTACTTTTGTTAGAACAGAAGGCGGTGGTCGGCCGTGTACTTTTATCCGATCTCCAGGTAACATCTGTCAAATGTACATTTGTTTAAAGTCGTGGTTGCGATCTGCCCATTGTTGTACTTTTAGACAAGTTTCCAGGCTACAGGAAATTCAAATATTTTGCACAAAAATCTATGATATAATATTTACCTCTTATAGATATATATATTAGTTCAGTCTTATTTAGAGCATAAGTCCTAAAATAACTTCTTAAATGGGCAATCTCAAATTTGCATTATTTATGATAGGCAATTATTAATAACTCACTCACCCCTGAAGACACATTTTAACTCTTCCAATTCAAAGGTTGGAATAGTTCATTACGAAATTTCAGGGGTGTATGAGTTAACGCTTAGAAAGAAAATTACAAAAATAAATTAAAAAAACAGTCTATTTTCATTCCCGAATCAAGAATCTTCATTACAATTCATGTTACTTACTCGGTTTAAATATCGGTATAAGATATTTAATATCTTGGTTAAGTTTGGTTGTGTTTAATGTGTTGCACTATTAACTCATTCACCCTGAAGACACATTTGAACTATTACAATTCAAAGGTTGGAATAGTTCATTATGAAATTCCGGGGGTGAATGAGTTAAGGATCCTCGTACCACTGCCAAAAAGTGTTAAATATATATATATATGCACAGGAACCTGATTTTGCCACCATAATTTTAGCATTAATAAATCATTTCTGTTCAGAAAACCAGACCAGCGGGAGTTTTATGAAAAATAATAGAGGTGAAATAAACATTGTATAATCAACAACGGTTTTCTGTTTTCTGCATGTAAAACAAAATATCCAGATGGACTAGACCAGGATTCTAACCCTGGACTTCAGTTTGTTACACCATCGACTAGACCAGGATTCTAACCCTGGACTTCAGTTTGTTACACTATCGACTAGACCAGGATTCTAACCCTGGACTTCAGTTTGTTACACTATCGACTAGACCAGGATTCTAACCCTGGACT
>JAUMHH010008392.1:0-11222 GCA_032359455.1 Chlamys rubida
AAGTAAAGTAAAACAAAGTTAACTAAAGAACTTCAACTGTAAGTCAAATCTAACTCAAACATCCCCACAGATCCACCTGGTTGGAGGAAAGAATGTAGTACTTTGGATGGAGTGTAAAAATTTAGTGGAAATTTTGAAACTGATTTGTCCCATTAAAAATGTTTTGACATACACGCAGGTAGAATTAAATAACTCTCGAACCATATATATGTACTTAAGTCAGATTTATTAATTTGTTTTAATTACACCATCACAGAATTTGATATTGAAACAAATTTCGAACTTTCAAAATTTTTTTTTTTACTTAATACTTAAAATTTCTATTAGGTAAGGTTCAGTGGATTTCAAGACTCGTGCTATTGTGTACTTACCATATAACTCACAGATCTGATCCCCAGGGACAACATGTGGAGGTCCTGGGGGAGACAAACAGTGGAGACATCATTAACAGTATCAAACCTCACGACACACCAGAAGTTTTAAAAGCCCTAATATAACCAATTACAATACATCCTTTACTAGTTTAAATTTTCTCTGGTTCTAAGAACAGCGTCCAGCCCCCAATATCTCTGGTTCTAAGAACAGCGTCCAGCCCCCAATATCTCTGGTTCTAAGAACAGCGTCCAGCCCCAAATATCTCTGCTCCTGACAAGAAATTTACAAATAACAGGATTGTTCCTAATATCAATAAAACATTTCGCCCTACGTGACCCTGGAGGTTTTAATCACAAGATAATTGTACTGTTTTCCCCATAAATAAGTAAAACAATGCAGAATAATCACAATTCTGGTACCTGCTTACTTTTGCAGTAAATGTTTCAAACACCTACCAGCATATTTTGTGTCATCAAAAACTAGTGTGTCAAGCAGTAAGCGACATTCTGGCTTCATCAGGCTCTTCAGCAGGTCAGTATACCTGGAACAAGGACAACATAAACAGGGGAATGTTGTAAATACCACAAGGTAGTGACTACAGCAGAAATGTTTCAAGGACTTTGCCACAAAAAAATTGATCAAAGTTGAACTGTGTAGACTTTGACCTAAACCTACTACAAATTACATCATCTGTGAATAGCCAGATTCAACATGCCAGTCAAGTAAAACTATTCACCTAACAAGTAAAACTATACACCTAACAAGTATACCTCCATTATATGTACAAAGTCACTGGTCACTCACTTTTCTCGGTCACCTCGGTTGATGGCCACCATTGATGCTCGGTCCCAGATAGCACCAAACTGACCAGCAACATCTCTGTAAGAAATTAAACAATGTGGTACAATAACAAGAAAATTGGAACAGGCAAGGCTGAAATTCAAATATGTATCCTCCTAATTTTAGAAGGATGCTCTAACCAACCTATTCATTGGCAATCCATTTCATATCTACAAGACATACACTATTATTCTCTCTGTACTAGTCTGGAAATCATAATTTTTCTAAATTAAGAAACTCTTCCATAATCCTATAGTCAATTAAAATTAAGTACAAAATTATCTTGCGAAATAGTATGAAAAAGCTGACATGAAAAATTCAAAGAACACAACTTAATGTAGGTATTACAGGGAAAGATAAAAGTATATACCAGGTAACGAGACCATAATCAAAAATAGTCACCCGGGTATTACAATACAAAATATTTATTTGTTTATGAAGATTCAGAAATATTTTATATCATTGATTTTGTAATAACTTTGATAAAAAAATATCTCATACTTGTTAAATTCATATATATCACAGCAATACAGGTTGATTTTTCCGTCTTTGCTCTACAAGAAAAAGAACGATACATACATAAAGTTTGTAAACACAGGTAAAGAATAATCCTCATATATCACCCCTCATAGGCTCCAACCTCTATATAGAGGACATCCCAGGATTGATTATAACTGATATCATAAATGATTATTCAATAATAAATTCATGATTCATGAATATAAATCCTTTTCATCCAACAACAAAAATATGTGAATAATATCTTACCTATCTGATAATGCATAAAAAGAAAGAAGACTTTGATTTTCTGTCAAACAAACTGTTCAATGTCTTTAATTAAAATACATTTCAGGCGATGGGAGCAATAAAACCTACTGCAGTTTAAAGTGTATAGGTAGAAAAATATCTGATTTCCTGTCAAAGGTATTTTGAATTCCTCTAAATGACTTATCTTCCTTGTATCAAGGATGTACAATTCTGCACCCCGAAAGCCTATGTCTAGCAGATTTTATGTCCAGGTTAGTGAAAGTTTTCAATCTACTTTGAAAATATAGGTTTGGCTATTAAAATTTTTTGAAAGACATTTCAATTTTCCTTAATTTTAGATAAATTCATGACTTAACCACTGTGATGTACATATACCTGTGACCTTGACCGATGATCATGTACTTATATATCTGTGACCTTGACCGATGATCAATTTGACCACTGATCATGTAAATAAATACACTTGTGACTCTGTCTGACTTTGTATTGAAGAACGTTTAGCTTAAAAGAAATATATATGTATTAAAAATTGTAATATATGTATTTTTGAAATATGCAAAACAAAAGTAGTGAAACTTTTTTTTTAGAGTTCCTACACATTAGTGGACAGATGTTCAATTAATAGGACTTCACTTTATACATGTTTTTTAGCACAACATCAATTATAAATCCTTAAAACACACACCAGTGAATTAGAGCCTTACCTTATATAGAGCCCTACCTTATATAGAGAACCCTTGACTTGCTCCACAGGTTCTTTTGTATACTCCACATTCTGCTCCTCGAAGAACTCCTCCAGAGCTAAGGAAGCACACTCCACACCCACCACAGTGTGTCCTTTATCAGATAGCCTGTAAAGCAGTACTTGGTTTTTATATATTTTATCAAGGTCTCCCAAGTCCAAATTATGAACATTTTAAATAAACAAATATGATTTCTACTCATTCCATATCATATTTATTATTCTACCGAATTTATTACAGTAATGATTTGCTTAATGCTGTATTTTGAACCTAATCACTACTAAAACAAGACAGAAATATGATGTTGTGACGAAGGGCTACGTTATCTAAACAGGGCAAGAAGTGTGACGTCATCATGAAGTGCAGGAATGAGAGGTCACGGTAAGGCCATCCCGGCCCAATACTTCAAACAAACCAGAACGAAGGTTTTAATGTTATTTATTGATCTAATCTAGAACACCACAGCCTACATTGATGGGCTTTTTAACTTATTCTGTAAAAATTACCATTTTATGTCCAGTGTTTTACCACAAAGTGGCACAAAAATGGCCATGTTTTCATGCTTGATCAGGAGTTTGTCGATATGTCTCTCCAATAACCTGAATCAAAGAAGAGAAAGACATTGCATGGTGCCATCGGTGCATTATGGTATATGGGAATAGATTTGCAACATATACCTGTTCAGTTAACTTTGCAGAATCCGATTTCGATACATTCCTCCTCAAAAGAATTTATCTGAGAGTAACACAAGCTTGCGAATCATGTACTGAAACATACATTCAAATATGAAATCCTTTCTACAAATCTGGGTATAACAAACTTGGGGTGGATTTTTTAATGTTGGTTACAACGCATAACAGATGAAACATTTTTACCAAATTAGGTTATTCACAAAGTGAGAAATAGAGCTACCATTTCAGAAAGGATAAACAATTTAATTTTTTTACAATTTAACTGGGGAAAATACATACTTAAGAAACGAACAATCTTTCGACTCATGTACTTAGAAATGCATTCAAGTGCGATATTCTTTCTATAACTTTTTTCTATAACTGACTAAAGGTGTTTTAAGTGTTGGTCACTAAGTTATTCGCTATAATAATTACCACATTTGGAGCTGTATAGGTTAAAGGAAGAATAACATTGAACCCCCATTGCCACAACTATAATGAAATATTTTGAAGTCATTTTTACAGATGTATTCCATTAATAAATAAATAAATAAATATACAACATTTGATATAGCGCCCTATCTAGCTAACATAAGCCACTCTAAAGCGCTTTACAGTACATAGATATACAATTCATACAATTAGCATATACATTAATATAATCATTACAATTTTGAGGAATTCGGAGGCGCTGCCTTATCAGGCACTAAATACTAGTCATATGCCACCTGGCTAACATCTCCCTATGTGTGCATGCCTGCGTGTGTGCTGGAGATGTAATGTGTTCTGTTTTCAGTGGGACCGTGCTTCCAACGGCATCATTTATAGTGCTACCTCAATTGAATGCTGCAGCACAGATACCGCAACATCCACCCCCAGACCAAGTTATTCTCCACCTGGGTTGTTGGAGTTGTATGGGCAGGAGAAAAATACTTTCTCTGAATATCCATGTGTACGATGACTTCGTTGATCGAACCCCGGCCGCCTGCGTGGAAGGGGGGAGTGTTAACCACTCGACAAATCTGCCCATAACTCATAGACTCAAATTAAGCACCCAAAACTTTATTTCAAGGATACTTATACTTTAGTTATTTTAAAATAATTATGAGACAATTTCTATCAACTTATATGATAAATACGGTTGTCTCATGTAATTCGAAGTGCGAGGAGAAGCTTCAAAAATACGCTGATCAAATTGCGTTCATAGCTCTATGAGCACAATTTCTTCTGGCCATGCTTATAGAGGAACTTGCAGTGGAAATGTAAATATACCCTAATGATATTATGTTGTTGGTTGTAGGAAGTGGCTCCTCAGACGATATGTTGAGTGCTGCCTTAGTTCTAGCAATGGAAGCACAACTAGCACAGGAAGTTTATACAACGACTTTGTCAACATGGATGCCATAGACTTTGACCTGGAGGCAGAGGCAAATAACTTTCTTTTAATGGAAAATAACTTACACGGGATGAACCAACAACCAGACTTCCATGAAGTGATGCGTCGAGAGATGAATGTTTGTCGTAGGGCAGCGGAGAACTACCCTTGTAATTATAACGCCTGGAGTCACCGAAGCTGGGTCGTACAGAACTGTTACAACTGTACCATACAGGTGATTGCTTATCTGATATTTGTAAATGTATGTTAATCTTCCCCTTTATTGCTTTTCTCCATCAACCAATGCATTCCACTTTTCTTATTACTATCCGACGGGTACAAACAGAGAGGATTCAAGATTGGTATTGACCTTATAATCCATCATGCATTTGGTGTCCATGGGCTATTATAGAATATTAAAAACTGATTTGTACCCAACTTCATTGGTTGCGTTTACATGTACCTCATTTTGCTTAAAATAAACAAAAAGAGTTGCAAGGGACTCCACAATTTTCATAAGTTTGTCTCGTATTCTTGGAGGAACCAAATCAATCTTACTTTTCATTTACTTTATGAAAAACAATTTTAAAGCCCTGAATTTCTCGGAATAAAGTATATTGTGATATATTGCAATATTTCCCTAAATATTGCAGTGTATATGGCTATATGAAAAATTGCTTGCAGTACATTCCTCTCCCAAATAGACATTAACTCCATCTAATAGACTGATGTAAGTTAAACTTTCCGAAGTATAAAGTACAGGAAACTTTCCGAAGTATAAAGGACAGGAAACTTTCCGAAGTATAAAGGACAGGGTGGAGTAAACCTGATGAACAGATATGGACCTAATTCCTTAGTATTGGCTCGGCTTGTTAATTGGCTGCAAAATAATAAAAGTTTCAAACTTAGTCATATATTCATGTTATTAAGGATTAACTTGAATATATTGTTTATGTTATGGAGATATAACACAAAAAACGGAGTGTACTCTAAATAAATGATGAGAGTACACTCCTGTGTTTTGTTTTATAGCTCCATAACATAAAAACATTCAAGTCAATCCTTATAATTTAATCTACTATACACAATCCCTGTGGAAATACTATTTTATTGATGGACTCTTTTCTCTTAGAAATTGTTACGCCGCTGTATCAGCCAATCAAAAGCGATGTTACAAACGGCGACGTCATTTTTTACGTTATAGGCTGATAACATAATATTTTAAGCCAATTAAAATGCTTGTTACCGGCAAGATTAAATTATAGCCATATACCTATACTATTGTGATTTTTTCTTCCTGATTCCTCAGGTGTTAATTGGAGAGCTACATGCAACAGAGTCATGGGTGAGACAACACATTTCGGATCACAGTGGGTTTCATTACAGACAGTATCTCCTCACCAACATACACAAACAGGCAGAAATTCTCAAGGAGCAGTTCTCCCTCAACTACAAGAATCTCATTCACAAGGAAATGCAAATTGTTGTTGACCTACTGAAGTCCTTCACTGGACACGAAGCTATTTGGTACCACAGGTAAGCATAAAGTGACATCGATGGTTTCATAAAACTTGATTAAACAGAATCAAAATTGTCTGGTTTTTAGGACACCTTTGATACTCATGTTCATCCTTAAGAATTAAGTAGATTAAACATCTAAATTGGGATATTTTGTAAGAAGTAAGATTTTGATTGAGCAATTTAGCATATAAGTCATATTTTTCCCTATGTAAAATCATTTAAGAAATTGTATATGGAAAGGAAAAAAACCTTTTGCAAAAAAACGTTCTCCTATAGTAGCTGCAATCACCTGAGTCGATGTTGGTGGGATTTTGATTTTCATATACCTGGTTACACATTATCTTCCTTTGGGAAATTTTTGGAAAGATATGCACTACGGTATACAAAATTATACCTGTAGTAGTTATTGGAGTTAACTCCCTTTAAACAATTTTTGAAAAGTATTATTTAATTTTACCTTCTACATGTCATCAGTGATTAACTAAGTTAAATTCAGTAATAGTGTTGTGTGGAACTCATTTGTAAAGGAGATTTACGTCACAGTAATGTAGCATATATCCTTAATACTATTTACAATGTTGAAACGCCATAAATCGATCATTTTCAAAATTAAGTATACTATGGATATTATATGAAATCATCTTATATGTACATAATATAATTGAGTCCCTTTTTTGATAAAAATTATAAAGAAATGATGAACTATCTTTTTACAGGAGGTATGTGTTCCAAGCTCTGTGTAAAGTGTGTGATTCAGAGGCTGTTGCTGTAGAAATTATATCCTTGCCGGATGGTTATGATCAAGATCTTCCCATTAAAACCAGTCAGAAGAAAACCAAGCTTGAAAATGAGCGACAGGTTCTGTTGTTAAAGGAAGTTGACTCGGTGTCACGAAACCATATGTCTAAGAAAGACACTTTCCAGAAAGGCCTGGCACAAAAGTACCTGGACTGGGTGCAGAAGTCGTGTCGTAGCTGATAGTAATGGGTATCTAGTCACGTAGATAGAGTAGGCCTCAAAAACCTCAGGCTTCTCCTCGGCACTCGGTCATCTTCAGGATGTTTGACCTCTAAACTTGAGCTCCATCCCATCAATAAAAAAAAGTCACAATTTGAAGTTTTAATTTTAGAATTTGATTTGCCTCTTTGCAACGAGTGTCAAAGAAATTTTTACAGCATTTATTAATTTTAGGATTTTATTTGCCTGTTGGGAACAAGCTTCAAAGAGATTTTTCAACATTTTTATAGATCTTACATGGTTCCAGTTTTCATATAAATATTTTTCGTAAGTAAATAAGACATTTTTGGCTTTAAGTGTAATTTTATTAGGTCCTAAAAACTTCCAAAATAAAGAGATGTTTTGATTGTAGGAAATGATACTCAACTCAAATAGAAGTGCAGACATCTTTCTGGAATCCAGGCCATGCCCTATACCATCAGTATTAACCAAGAATCTCAAACAGGGCCTGCAAGTAACAAATTTTATTAAAATGTAAATATTTCATTTCTGTTTTGTTATTTTCTAAATGCAAATTTGAGCTGTGGTTGAGGTTTATTGATAGATGTGAAGGGATTGAAATATGCAAGAACTTTTAGCTCTGGGTTACCCTCTAAACCTCTATACATGTGTTTCTGCATTTCTCAACCAATTGCTTGAAGCTTTATGAACCCTTTCACCACTGTATACCATAATGGACTAATCCAGATCAATGTATGGTAGAGTCTACTAAAGTTACCTAGGGGTGAAAGGGTTAAAACATAACTAAATTGTTGCTATTTGCATGCTCTCAATCTGATGTTACACTAGCTAGGTATAAGAATTTATCTTATTCTCACAAAACTGAAAAACGTTTAGCACTATACATGTGATATACAATGATATGAGCTCACCACTGCATTATGATACCATTTTATATATTATATTACCAAAGAATGATATTTACAGGTTAAATTTTCATTTTCCGTTAGTATGAATACTAAGTAAATACTTTCAAGAAGTGTGTATGATTGAATGTTCAAACATTTAATTGGGATAAATACAAAGTGTTTCAACATGCACCAGCTACATTGTATGTTTATGTACATACATATATGTACTTACTAATTACCAGTTCTGGGAACATTCCTATTGTAAATTTGATGCAAGTCCATTCCTGATGTTGAATATTTTCAAACCACTACAGTATCATCAGGTTATAGCTTTTAATGCTCTCCCAAATTTGATAAGTTTCTACTGAGAATTGTTTTTGATTATGTCATACAGAAAGTCATACTTTTTTTCCCAAGTAAAGTAGTCATCTGTCACACTTTAATAGTCTTCTGAAATTATGAACATGGATGGGAAATTAAGATAAATACTGGCATTTATAAAGTCTTTAGTTATCTTCTGTTTAGTGCACTTGATGTATATAAAAGTACTTTTTCAGTATTGTAAGCATTGGCCAGTTGCATAGGTATCACTCGTTACTCAATTTTACTTTTCACCTCAAAGGCAATTGGAGGCAGATAGGCATAGTACCATGGTTTCAAAAAAAGCCAAATTCATTATAAGTAGTCTTTTTCCTGATATTTCATTAATGCGAATTACAAAAATCTATTTTTTTTGTGATAACTTCGCAAATTGAAATGAAATAGAAATTGATTATTTCTGTCTTTGTTTGTCTTTGAACGGATTTTAACTACAATTGATAAAAATCATAATACCAAAATTGAAACCATTTTCCCATATGGCAAATGTTGAATTGATTTAATTATTATGGCCATTGCAATGCATTTAGTGTGAGTGTCAGGTGAACGGTTCTGCAAGGTGACAGTGTTGTTGTTTGTTGAGTTTAAAATAAAGCTTGTTAATTTATACAATTGTTTTCATGATAACCATGTTTATACAATGTAGCACGAACAAGTTACAGGAGTTGTCGCCTGATCTGGGAGACCGGACACATTTGTCCTTTTATATTCTGTTTAAAATGAAACATGTGCATTGTTATTTATACTTAGGAGTTTTTAACCCATTGCATGAAATAAATAAAAACATATGAAAACTTCATGATCTTCCAGTAAGGTTCAGAAGATGTTTATCTGACTCGGTGGTTGTGGACATACTGAATGTATTGTTGCTATTTTTACTGTAGCTTGCTGCAGGGGTATACCGGTGATAAGGAAATGATCGATGTATTATGTTATGTTATGCGCTGATTGCTACCTATATGTTTGTGTTCAGCATGGGCAACTGAGGATGACTTGAACTTATCGTTGTATTCTCGTGTTTGAATCAGTTCCCCAAATACCTAGCCATGACCAAAAAAAATAAAATTGTATGTCCTTGTCAGTATGTAGAAATATGTTATCATGACTCCTCTACCTAAACTTTTATATACTTGAAGTAATAAAAAATTGGCAATTACATTTTGTGATGAAAGGTTTTTAATTAAATAAACTAAAATCAATGGCGTAGTTACATTTTCTTGCAACTTTTTAAAATGGATGATTCTGTTAAAAAATAAACTCAAACTGCGAAAAATGATCAGCACTTACTCAATGTTTTATACACTTACCTTTCTTAAGGCATAAGTCAGAAGATTTTAAACACTAAATTTAACATTTTATGTTTTATATAATTCCCTTTCTTTAGAAACAAAGCGCAAGTCAGATGATTTTAAACACCAAATTTAACACTTTATGTTTTATATAAATTGCCTTTCTTAAGAAACAAAGTGTAATCCAGATGATTTTAAATGCTAATTTTTTTAATGGAATCTATTAAAGTAATATTTGTAAACAATGTATGTATAACATCTAATTGTCAAAAAAGAATATTATTGACAGTAAGTTTTTTTTAGCCAAATAGTATCCACAGTTATAATTCTGGTTATCTGGTACATAACATGTTAATAAAATATCTCAGATTCTGATTCATATAGGTTTGTTTCATATAATATTAAACTGATTGATTGGTCACATGAAATGATCGTAATGGGAACACCGACTTTTTGCCATTTTAAAAGTATGTAACTAAAGGGCAAACACCCATTTCCACAACTATCACCTTCTCTTCATTCGAAAAGGGGAAAATGAGCTGTTCAGGCCCATGGATTCTAGAAAATTACATACCTATTATCAGATGACTAAACCTGCTTTGAAGACCTAAAATCCTGCAGAAGTAATGTAATCTCTTATACTTTTCATCAATTGATAAGACTAACATTTTCAGGGTAATGTTTTTGTTTATCAATGGTACAAAGAAACTGTTTATTTTATCCTTACAATAAGTATATCAAATAAGTAGATTGTTTCTTTAATATTCTTTTCAAAGTTTCATCCAGAATGAAAGTTTTAAAATGAATGTTTGTGTGAAAATATTGTGCCAAATATGTTCACAAATACCAATAGGAATACTCACCTTACTGTAACCATACTGTAATACTGTATATGTGTACATATTTCTGCAATTTACCAAATTACCTCATTTTTTAACATGCACCAGTTGTACAATTACATATATATGCTATAATGTATTATATAAACATTGTAAAGAATTGATAAAGGCATGCTATTTAATACATGTATATAAGTACATGTATGGTGGTTGTTTTTGCATGTGTTATTCTGTACTTGGTTCAATAAATGTAAACTTACATTTTAAACACCATGTATAAATGATATGGTCATACATTTTCTTTTAAAGCAGCTTTCAATGTTACAGCATCATGGAATAACATGAACAGGTGGTGCACACATTTTCAGCTGTGCTTGGTCAATAGGTATATAAATCTGAAACATAAAAATGTGTCTATACATTCATTTTAGGATTTTCGGTTTGAACATTTGTTATCCATTGTCTTAAACATATGATGTCAGGGCCCACTTGTATAAAACATCTCAAAGTTAAGGAAAATCTCAAGCAATGTATTGTCTATGGGAAATCTTAGAC
>JAUMHH010008403.1:0-11221 GCA_032359455.1 Chlamys rubida
TTTCCTTTTGTTTTGACATTTCATCCGTGTCTGATGTTGTTTTTCGTATAGATTTAAATATGCTTTTCCTTTTGTTTAGACATTTCCTCAGTGTCTGATGTTGTTTTTTGTATAGATTTAAATATGCTTTTCCTTTTGTTTTGACATTTCCCCAGTGTCTGATGTTGTTTTTTTGTATAGATTTAAATATGCTTTTCCTTTTGTTTTGACATTTCCTCAGTGTCTGATGTTGTTTTTCGTATAGATTTCAAGTACTGACATTGTCCTTCGATTTTGACGGTATGACACATTTCTTTTTGAGAATTTGGAGCTGCATAACTCATTATGAGTTTGTGGTAATTAGTTCATACCGTCCATATATGTCATTGACAAAATACTGACGTGCAGTTGCTTATGTATAGAATGGAGATAATTGTTATTCAACGAAAAATGATAGTCATACAATTATGAGTAGACTTTTACATTTTCTGAAGCTAGCTATTCCGTTTTTGTTTAAACATAAATAAATCAGAATCTATAACAAAATATGTTTAGTTGTACAAGATGGCTTGGAACGTTACTTCATCTGAAACAGATTTCTAGAAATAAAACAATTCAGACATCTTAAATCATATCTGTCAAATTCAAATTGTCAAAGTCATAAAATGCTCAAATATCTCTTCCTTTTCGTCTAGAAACTGATATACATTGTACTGGTATCAGTGATCACAGTAAGAATAATAAGACGTTCAACAACTACTATATAAATGTATTTTACATTAATGGGTTTTATTTCAAAAAATAATCCTGCCACTATTTTCTCTAAAATACCTAATTTATTTCATTTGATTTTAATCTGAAACCAAAATTGCCACATATTACTTCTTGAGATATTGCTACTGGATTTTAAGACAGACACTGCATTTTATGACCAATGCTTGAGTCATACTAGTCAAATTGAACACAAAGTTTTTAAATAAAATACAGTTTTAATGCATTTTATTGGAACGTCACTTATTTAACACTTAGTTAAAGGATAGTCAATGTATAAGGAGTGCATAGTATTCTATTCAATGTAAAAGGAGTGCATAGTATTCTATTCAATGTACATTGTAAAAGGGGTGTATATTATTAAATCTCCCTATGTTAGAAGGAAGGAGCTAGGAAATGAGGGAGTTGTTGGGTTTTTTTTAATCAGATACCATGTACAACCTGATACCCTGTTGGACATTACATATTTGGCAGATTAACCCTTCTAACCTGACAACCTGATTGACATTATATAGTGGGCAAATTAGTGGAGATTTAAGGATACACAGGCCTTATTATTCAGTAGTTTTCATTTGAAACAGAATAACATTACCAGAGAGAATGAAAGAATAAAATATACCAACAAACATATTGACACACACATGAAGAAAATAATGCAACATTATTTCCAAAGTAGCCAATTCCGCATCACAAATAACTTGAACAGAAAAATTGAAAAAAACATCCTCTTTAAAAAGGAATAACATATGACTGGAATGCCAATTCTCAAGAATAAAAGCAGAATGGAGTATATATTGACGAACACTTGACTTGGTAAAGAAGCCATGTAAACTATATGAAGCATTCCTATGATTCAAGTAGCTATCAAAAAATTACATATGCTTATTAACTTGAATATGGTAGAGTTTTGAGGTGCAATACCCACTGTGCTTTCACTGTGGGAAGGGCAGTAACTCTTGAAGTATGTTCATTCATAACTATGTTGTTTACAAAATCTTTGTGTAACAAAAATACATTCATAGCTTCCAAGATAACATTAAAATAGAAGCAAAACAATTTTACATCTCTAAAACAAAAGTCCACAATAACTTACAGATACAAACTTTTTTTATTTTACAACGACTAGGAAACGAGTTTTACGACCTTATAACAGTCACTCCTGTGGCACAGATGGAAACATGCAAAGGGTCTTAATGTGGGAGGAAACCCAACGACCTGGAGAAAACCCACATGGTGTGGCAGTCGACCAAATACCTTTTCACACCCAATCGGGGAATCAAACCCCAGCCATCTTTGTGAAAGCGGTGTGCGCTATAACCACTGTACAATCCGACCACCCAAAATAACTTCAAATAGATTTTACATAAGATAACATGAAATGTTCGTTGTGTATAAATTAACATTCGTGGTTTTCGTGGTTGCTATTGAACGTCTACTGTTTGTTAATATAGGATATCCACGAAAGTTTGTACCACGAAACGATTCAAATGGCGTCAAACAACCAAGGAAAGTACCCACGAACATTTCGTGTTATACAGTATTGTGATAATTCTTATAAACCTGCAATATATGTCAACATATAATATATATAACAAATAATAGAAAAGATATTAAAAGGGGGAGAGATCTGCTTTTAATTTCACTGATAGAACAATGGAATATTGACTTACCTTGGCCCTGCGGAGAAAGGCACGAAGGCGAATGGGTCTCGTTTCTCTATGTTCTCCAGTGTAAATCTCTCCGGATCAAACACCTATGGTGAGGAATAGATGTACAACATGAAGAAACAATTGATTTAATTATGAAATAATAAACAATATCATCTTAAAATATAATTATCTTCAATTTAAAATAGGTTATGCACTATTTTGTATCTATATATATATATTGATGCAAATTAAAATTATATATGGATCTAATTCATCTTTTATGTTTAAAATTTTATAAAACAAAAAATGTACATGTAATAGGAAAAGGAACTAAATTTTTACTTTGCATACATAATTACAAGTAATACTTATTACAGAAAATTGTATACATAAATATGGTAAGGTACTTGTACATAATTATGTAATTATGTACATCTAAAAGTAATGTTTTCATTTCCTTAAGATTTCCTGAACTTATTTCAAATCTTAGTAGTAAGGATTAAGGTTTAGTATAGAAAATGCTTATAACACTTACTAGAGGCCAGTTATACATATAGATACAGTATGTACATACAATGTACTCGAGTGATATGTTAAGTGCAGGCAAAACTATGTCAACTTTTTAAAAGCAATTTTTCAAGAAGCTATAATTTATATACAAACAACAGCAAGCAATGGGAATTAAGCAAAGCTCTTCAGTGTTAGTGGCGACATTAGGCACAATATAAGTGAAAGCTCCCTACACTGACTTTGAAAATTAACCTTTAGGCAGGAGTGAAATAGAAGGCATGAGACTAGCTACCCTATTAGGGTGTTCAGTTGAGGTCACAGAAACAAGCAGGCCACTTGTCATAAAATTCTCACATGATCAAAATTGTAAAGCTACATAATATTTGCATGAATTGGAAAATTTCTCCATTTTGATATGATATGGACCTGAATATGACTACAATCATCCATCTGATCATGATAGGCACTTCTATTAAGTTTTATAAGAACATGTGACAGGCTAGGAATCTGTAGATATGGTCTTTAAAATCAATACGATCATTTGACCTTTGACCTTTGACATTTGCCATGACCTTCACCTTAAGGTACAAAGTTTTAAGCTATATATTTTTGCATATACATGAACTAGTATTTTGTTTATGTGAAGTTTCATTAGAAAATATGAAAAAAAAATCAAAAGTTGTGACCCAAAAGAATATTTCAATGACTTGATCTTTGACCCATGTCATAACCTTGACCTTGACCTAGACATGTATATATGCTGTCTAGTCATTATAAACATATCACTAACTATCACGTTTCATAAACAAGGTTCATGCAGCCATATATAGCAGATATGGTCTGGATAAAGATTGAACAAGAATTTGACCTTTAACCCTTTGCCCTGACCTAAATGTGATATGACTGTTCTTTGTTCCCTGGCACACTCTCTGGTCATTATATTAAAAGATATCTGTAGTCATACTAGGAAGTTTAACCTTTTAAATGTTATATGGTCCAGAAAGCTTTAAAATAATTCGACATTTGACCCCTTGTCCTACCATTTAAATTAAGGGTAAGGACCTGAGGTAAAAATGAACAAAATTGGGAGCAGGGAAACATATCTTCTTGAAAAACATGTGTAAATTATACAAGTACATGTGCACTAAATAATACACTGAAACACAGGAACCTGGTTAGACATGTGACTTCTGTATGCACAGAAGCTATTACGGTAGTGAAAGTCTAAAGCTTGATAATGGTGTAAGGAATTAACATTAAAAAGCAGCTTATTTCCAAAATATCAGCGTGAAAAACAGTTCAGATTATCAAGGTTCTGCTATATGAGGTAGAATAAGAAATATATACCATAGAGTTTTCCCAAACTTCCGGGTTGTGATGGGTATTGTAGATGAGGATTATAACCATCTGACCAATCGGGACAATTTCTCCGTCTATTTCCAGTCTCTCAGTTATTTCCCTTATTATCACTGGCACCGGAGAGTGCAGTCTCATGCCTTCTTTAATACACATGGTGAGATACGTGAGTTTGGACAGATCATCCCTGCAACGATAGGCAGACAGGTAAAATGTACAATGTGACTATAGACAATTGTACAGTGCAGCTGTTGTATATTGTACAATGTTGCTAGGCAATTGTTATGTACAGTCACACAACTGTGCAGTATGTGCACAACTTGACCCTTGATAGTATGTTTTTAACTCCCCAAAATTAGTTTTAGCTCCTGCGTTGGGGTGTTTTGACTTGCCATGTAGCAGGGGAAAATGTGATTAAATTCATTTCTGAATTGCTGAATGTCAAGGTTATAAGCAAAAGCCTTAAATATGTAATTGTACAAGTATAATACAACCCATCAATAGCACACAGCTCCCACAATGTAGGTAATTGTACAATACAACAAGACAAATGTATATTGTAGTAAGGCTAATTAGCTAGCCTTCATTTCAGACTGGCAGTAGGTCAATGCCCTTTCCTCGGTATGTATAAATATAGATACAGGCAACTAGCTAGCTTGGCAAGACTATGTGGGAACATATCCTGTGTCTTAGCAGTTTCTTTGTCAGGATCACTTGTTTTATAACTCATTCACCCCTGAAATTGCATAATGAACTATTCCAACCTATGAATTGGAAGAGTTCAAATGTGTCTTCAGGGGTGAATGAGTTAAACAAAATTCTGTGTTTTCAAATGGAAACAATACATTTTAAATTGCATGAAATATTTCTGGCAATTTTATTAATTTAGATGTGCTATGACATGCTAAGGGCTATTCCAGACTTCTTATAGTATTTCTTCCTGAAATAGCCCTTAACTCATGCTTTTCAGGCCAACCAGTACTAGTGTGCTATACAAATGTTACTTTTCTATATCAGGAGTACTACAGAACCAAGACACAATCCCTGTTTAGGGTAATATGGACATATATAAATATATAGTAGTATTAAGCTATATTTTAATACGAGGCTACGATATATCCAAGGGAGGCAACACACCTACCAAGGAGTTTTCCCAGATTTCAGGGTTATGGTGAAGTCTGTATAAACTTAGTTGGATCATGGTCCCCTTAGGAATGACCCTCCCACACATTTCCATGTCCTCAGTTACCTCCCTTAACAGCATTGGAACTGGGACATGCAGTCTCATTGCCTCTCGTAAACACATTGTCAAATATGGCAAATTGGAACAATCATCCCTGTTGGTGATAAACAAATGTTAGAATCAATTATGACCATACATCCATTTTTCCCCCCTTACCAGGTAGTTCAGTTCACTTTTGAATCAAATTCTTGTGACTTTACTGACCTTAACTACTAGCTACAATATACTAAAAACTACATATATACATTAGACGACCAAATTGTGTTCCTACATCCTCACGGGTTGGATCATAATCACATGGAGGTTTGTGCTTTGTGATATTGACTCCATGTTACTTTTTTTAGAAATAGCAGGTCAATATTATCTTCATGACCAACGTTACTTCAATTGTAACATCACAATGCTCTTTGCCAAATGCAGTATTTTCTATTGGATGTTTTTTGACATGTACCTTCAATCTTGTTTAATATAAATGTAAAAACAGCATAACTTTCTATCTGATATACAAATAAAGGACTTTCATTTTGGTGAATATGTGATGAGATGGGCCTGAAAAGTTAAACAATGTACCGATCTCGACTGCATCTCAGTCAATATATCTTTCTCATGTCCACATTTTCGCCTCAACAAAAGTCCATGATTGATAAAAAACTTTAAATGGGCTCTTATGCTAAGAAAGCTGGATTCCTTTTTTTTTTGCATTATTCAACCAAATAAACAGCACCTAAGAGTTAAGAAACGACCATTGAACGAAGACTATTTGCTTTGATCACATAATGTACTGTGTTATCCGGTGAATATATACCCATGTCATATTTTTTGGCATATTTACCCATGTAATATGACCTATCAGCCCTGTGATTGGTTGTAAGTTTCAATTGTTTCAATTGTGACGTCGAGCCTACGACAAGAACATGACATAAGACTTACGCACTGGAGTCAAAATGGTGGCTTTTTACATGTCAAGGTTGCATGAAAATTGTCGTTTTACACGAACAAATGCCACAAATCTTGATTATGTGATAAAAAGGACCTTACACTCGTTTTCATTTCATATGAAATTTATGAAACTCGCCAGAGGCTCGCTACATTGAAAAATTCTTAGACCTGTTTCATAAATCTCATATGAAATGGAAACTCATGTAAGATCCTATATATATACATGTTTAAGAAATTAATCAACAACTTTTTGATGATATACCATCCCTCAGAGACAGCAGACCATGGACAATGGACAGTAACATACCATGTGATGTCATCAGAGGCCCGCCCCTGAAGGACCTCGTCAATCTCCTGTTGAAGGCGCCGCTGGATCTCGGGATTCTCTGCTAGTGAATACAGGGTCCAAGAAATGGCACTAGAGGTTGTGTCATGGCCTGGCAAAGGTCAATTTATTTATAGGTCAGTTACATCAACAGGGCCTTTATGCTCAAAACCTAATTTGCTTAATAAGTTGTTAACATAAATTTTCAAAATTTGATTTATGTTTGTTGTCATATGATGATCAATTTGATTCCTTATACATACAAATGTACAACTTCACTTTTGAAAAAAACATGTTTAAAATTTTGTGTTAAGTAGCCATTAAGCTTTAGCACACTTTGAACAACTTATATACAAATCACTCCAGCTATTTGTGACAAAGGTCAACACATTTTTGGTCACCAAGGTCACCAACATATCAATCAAGTTATACTGCCAAATACACAATCAAATACATATATGGTTATCCTAAAGCCAAAACTTAAATGAGATACATGTAAATTAGGAATATGAAATTGCACATAAACCCTCTTGGTATCATTGTATAACTTCTGATTTAATACTAACTTACTTAATCACTTTTTCAAATCCTTTTATAATCATAATTTTGTTAAATTCTTTGACTCTTAATTCAGTTAATTATATGCATATGAAATATATTTGAACTTGTTAAATCAACTGAGTATTACTTCATAACCTCATTAGGTTAGTTCTATATGACATTGACAAAATATCTGAGTATGACCTTGAATAAAACATTTGAGTATGACATTAGTAAATAATATGAGCATGATCATGACCTAAGTGAATAGTCAATCAATTTATTATGACCCTGACATACTTGCCAACCTTTTGAAATTTTGATAGGGGAGATTTATATGCATGCTACAAAATTTTAAATCATAAATAAAATGTGTGTATATCCCCCATAGGTGATAAATAACACTTCAGGATGGCATCTTTTGGGTAGTTTTTTTCAGATGAAATCAATAAATTTTAGATTTAAGAAATAAGTTTAATATTATAGCAAATTAACTGGCTGAAAATATTCAATTTTAGTATCCAAAATCGGGAGCCTCCCTCCAAAATAGGGCGAGTTGGCAAGTATGCCTTAATACATCATGTGGTATTTGTCTGTTCCTTGTTTTACCTTCAAACAGAAATGTGTCCACCTCGTCCCTGATCTCAATATCGGTCAGTCCAACGCCCTCCTCATCCTTAGCTGTCAGTAGGATATCTAGGAAGTCAAGTGCCTTTTTCTCCGCAGAATTTTCTTCTGATTTCTACAATAGATGGTCAGTCTTGTGCATTTCATTAAAGTCTTACAATGACTTTCAGACTTTTCAGGTGGGCATGATGTTACTTTCTTTGCCATTATAAACTTAATATGCAAATTGATACCTCATAAACCCATAGCGTAAATCACTTAATCAAAATTAGTTTCCATCAATACCTATTTTCTTGATAATATGCACTTCAAATATGTGTTTTATTGTTTTTTAAATAATTTTACTGTTGAAGTAAGGTAATTTTTATCATATAAATTACTGTTTATAGAGAATGTTCTTAATGGGCCTGAGAAAGCAATTCTGACCTCAAATTCTTTTCAGTCAGTATCACTTTCTCGGGTTCATATAACCAGATTCACCTCAGCATTAGTCCATAATAATAATAATAATCCAAGGTTCTTATATTCCGCTTTATCACAACCTAGTTTGTAGGTTGTTTCAAAGCGGTTCACAAATTATTATCTGTGGTTATAGGGCCTTTGCAACCAGCCAATATCTTTCTCAACTCCTTGGGGAGCATACAGCCGGTGATGCCATTTCGGCACTCACAGCTAGCATTCAACAATTCTAGCAATGTTTATTTACATTTACAGCTGAGTGGACTGGAAAGTCTATAATTGATAAATGTGATTTAGGGAGTACAGCAGTATAAATATCAGACTACATCTATTGTTGATGACAAACTAGCTACCATTGATTCCCGCCTTTTGATGATGATGTCCTCCGCCACCTTGTGTACATAGTCGCAGTGTCTCTTAAAGCGCCGGCCGTCACTCGTCAGCAGGTAGATCAAATCATTGTGTACCCACGGCTTACTGTAGTATAAAGACAGCATACTGATCAATCATCTGTCTAGTAAATAACTCAACTACCGTATTTGATGTAATAAGGGTGCATGCTCTAATAAGGATGCCCCCATAAAATAACAACATAAGGCGCTGGGTCGTGACCAGTCATCGTCAATGTTTCTGTAACATTTGGAAATATTAAAGAATTAAATTCACATGATAATTCCTGAAAACATTATCAATGTTACAATAATACAAATGTTGGAATCTAGAGTTATAGTAGGCTACACGATAAGTGCAAACATAACTGACACCCGATTTTAGGTCGTTTTGGTCACATGAATGGACCAGTTAAAACTTATCCACTCACTCTTATCCAGCTACAAATATACGCACACATCCTAACATACATGTACCACAGTAACTTAAGCATATTATATTGTAAGTTACTATAGCAGAAAACTACAGATAAATGTTACTTAATAAGGGTGCCCCTTCTTTCAATTACCCGTGCTCTGTGCCCTTATTAGGTCAAATACGGTAGGTTCGTATTACAATATCTGGTTGTTTTTTACACTCATTACATGGCCATGCCACAGAAGTCTCACAGTTCATTAAACCTATATACAGACTGAACATGTTACTGATATGCTAAATTGCATTAAATCAGTTGGATCTTCCAAAAAAAAGTAAAATCCTGATTAATAATATTTATCTAAAACACGACAAGATGGCAGAAAATTAAACATGATACGTTATTTAATGGCTACTTACAAGAATCTATCTGTAATTAGCTCCAGCATTTCTGTTACACAGCGAACATAGGGATGTTTGTCGCTGAAGAAGAAACATATATTAGTTAAGGTCAAGAGTACCACTGCATCAGTTATAATCGTGAAGAAGAGTTCCAATCAGAGTTTGTTTTACTTGGAGTAATCTCCCTTCTATATAGAAGAGTTCCAATCAGAGTTTGTTTTACTTGGAGTAATCTCCCTTCTAAATAGAAGATTAAACAATCAAAAGGACTTTTTCTGGTTAAGAGTAACTTCCTTGATAATAACAGATTTTGTAGGCTTTGCGGCCCATAAATTGGACACTTATTTTGAAGCTATTCAAGGCTAATTCCTAGACGGCAAAGGAAAAATGTAAGGTTTCGTAATACAAAGGTGTTTTCTTTCTATACAATAATTCTGCAAAATGCACCACAATATGTGAGTTTTATGGAATATTTCTTTTGAAAAGGCTAGACCGAAAACTTCACAATATTGATATCATAGTTTAATTTGTTGGTAATCTTTACCGTAAATGTACATTTGGGTTGAATTCTTAATGAAATTTAAATAAAATAAACTTTCATGTTATTTTTTAATTTAATGGATGAATAATCTTTAGACAAATACCTTGTATTACACTTATATCAATTTGTCTGAAAAACACCTTTCAATACCTTTAATGAGTGATTTTAACAATTATAAAAGTATATAAAAAGTCTACCCTATGCTCTGGCACTCAGTCTTGTAGGAGCAAGAACACTGCAGGATGACATCTAGAGTATACTGGGACACGTGTGAAAAAACCTCAAAGTATCCATCTCCCTCCAAGTGGAATCTGTCAAGCTTATCCTGGTGGTAGACATGAAATATAATTAGAGTTAAGGGTCCCTGTCCCACTGCACTGTGTTTATTCCTATATACAGTGACCTCCTCTTAAGGATCCCTGTCCCACTGCACTGTGTTTATTCCTATATACAGTTACTTCTCCTTAAGGATCCCTGTCCCACTGCACTGTGTTTATTCCTATATACAGTAACCTCCCCTTAAGGGTCCCTGTCCCACTGCACTGTGTTTATTCCTATATACAGTAACCTCCCCTTAAGGATCCCTGTCCCACTGCACTGTGTTTATTCCTATATACAGTTACCTTGCCTTAAGGATCCCTGTCCCACTGCACTGTGTTTATTCCTATATACAGTTACCTCCCCTTAAGGGTCCCTGTCCCACTACACTGAGTTTATTCTTATATACAGTAACCTCCCTTTAAGGATCCCTATCCCACTACACTGTGTTTATTCCTATATACAGTAACCTCCCCTTAATGATCCCTGTCCAACTGCACTGTGTGTATTCCTATATACAGTTACCTCCCCTTAAAGATCCCTGTCCCACTGCACTGTGTTTATTCCTATATACAGTAACCTCCTCTTACAGATCCCTGTCCCACTACACTGTGTTTGTTACCTTGCCTTAAGGGTCCCTGTCCCACTGCACTGTGTTTATTCCTATATACAGTAACCTCCCCTTAAGGATCCCTGTCCAACTGCACTGTGTTTATTCCTATATACAGTAACCTCCCCTTAAGGATCCCTGTCCCACT
>JAUMHH010008414.1:0-11220 GCA_032359455.1 Chlamys rubida
TTTTTGTTGACCTTTGGCCATGGAAGGTTTCTGCAAAATTTCATTGAAATTGGTTCAGGGGTTTTGGAGAAGAAGTCAAAAATGTAAATTGTTTACGGACGCAAGACGACGACGCACGACGCACGACGCACGAGGCCGGACAAAAGGCGATCGCAATAGGTCACTTGAGACTTGGTCTCAGGTGACCTAACAAGGAGGGGGTTGGGGGTCTCTTGCATAATGAGGAAGGAGTCGGGTGTCATTCTGATAACGAGGAGGGGAGGGGGTCACTCTCATAACAAAGAAGGGGCCTGGTGTCAATATTACAACGAGGAGGGGTCATGTGTCATTCCGATAATGAGGAGGGGTCGGGTATCATTCTGATAACTATGAGGGGCCGGGTATCATTTTGATAACGAGGGGGTCGGGAGATACTCTCATAATGAGGAAGGAGTCGGGTATCATTCTGATAACTAGGAGGGGGTCAAAGGTCACTATCATAACGAGGAAGGGGTCTGGTGCTATTTTGATAATGAGGAAGGGTCGGGTGTTATTCCAATTACGAGTAGGGGTCGGGTGTCATTCCGATACCAAGCGAGGGTCCGGTGTTATTCTGATAAGTAGGAGGGAGTCGGGTGTCATTCTGATAACGAGAAATGGGTCAGGTGTCATTTCGATTATGACAGTAGGTTGGGTATCATTCTAATAATGAGGAGGGGGATGGGGTCACTTTAATAACGAGGAATGGGTCGTGTGTTATTTTGATAACGAGGAAGGGATCGGGTGTCATTCTGATCATGAGGGGAGGTCGGTTGTCATTCTGATAACGAGGAGGGGGTCTGGTGTTATTCTGATAACGATGAAGGGTCGGTGTCATTCTGATTACGAGTAGGGGTCAGGTGTCATTCCGATACCAAGTGAGGGTCGGGTGTTATTCTGATAAGTAGGAGGGAGTCGGGTGTCATTTCGATAACAAGGAGGGGTCGGGTGTCTTTCCGATAACGAGGAGGGTTTGGGTTTCATTCTGATCACAATGAGGTGTTCGGGGGTCATACCGATCATGAGGAGGGACCGGATATCATTCTGATAACGAGGAGGGGTCGGGTATCATTCTGATAACGTGCAAGAGGTTGGATGTCAAGCTCATAACAAGAGAGGTCGAGTGTTATTCTGATAATGAGGAAGAATCGGGTGTCATTCTGATAATGAAGAGGGGTCTGGTATCATTCTGATAATGAGGAGGGGTCTGGTATCATTCTGATAATGAGAAGAGGTCGGGTGTCATTTTGATAATGAGGAGGGGGTCGGGGGTCCCTCTCATAACCATGAAGGGGTTGGGTGTCATTCTGATAATAATGAGATGTCAGGTGTCGTTTTGATAATGAGGAGGGGTCGGGTATCATTCTAATAACGAGGAGTGGTCGGATGTCATTCCGATAATGAGGAGGGGTCTGGTATCATTCTGATAAAGAGGAGGGGGTCGAAGGTCACTCTCATAACGAGGAATGGGTCGGATGTCATTCAGATAAAGATGAAGGGTCGGGCGTCATTCCGATTATGAGGAGGGATCGGGTGTCATTCTGATAACGAGAAGGGGTCAGGTGTTATTCCAATAACAAGTAAGGGTCAGGTGTTATTCTGATAAGGAGGAGGGAGTTGGGTGACATTCTGATAATGACGAGGGGTCTGGTGTCATTCCGATAACGATGAGGGGTCGGGTATAATTCTGACAACGAAGAGGGGGATGGGTTCACTTGCATAATGAGGAAGGGGTCGGGTGTCATTCTGATTATGAGGAGGGGGTCGGGTGTCATTCTTATAACGAAGAGGGGTCAGGTGTCTTTCCAATAATGAGGGGTCGGATGTCATTCTGATAACAAAGGGGGTCACTTTTATAACGATGAAGGGGTCGGGTAGCATTCTGATAACGAGGAGGGGATCGGGGGTCATTCAGATAACAAGGAGGGGTCGGTTATCATTCTGATAACTAGGAGCGGCCAGGCTATGTATCATTTTGAGTAGCTATTCTGATAACGAGGAAGGGTCGGGTGTCATTCCGAGCATGAGAAGGGGTATGGTGTCATTCTGATGACGAGAAGGGATCAGGTGTCATTCCGATAACAAGTAAGGGTCGGGTGTTATTCTTATAACTAGGAGGGAGTAGGGTGTCATTCTGATACTGAGAAGTGGGGTCAAGTGTCATTCTGATAACGACGGGGGGTCAGGGGTCACTCTCATAACGAGTAAAGGGTTGAGTGTCATTCTGATAACAAGGAGGGGGAGGGGGTCACTTATGATGACGCGCAGGAGGTTGGTTGTCAATCTGATAGGAGGAGGGGGTCGAGTTTCATTCTGATAACGAGGAAGGGTTCGGGTGTCATTCCGATAATGAGGAGGGGTCGGGTATCATTGTAATAACTATGAGGGGCCGGGTATCATTTTGATAACGAGGGGGTTGGGAGATACTCTCATAATGAG
This sequence comes from Chlamys rubida, assembly GCA_032359455.1. Taxonomy (NCBI): domain Eukaryota; kingdom Metazoa; phylum Mollusca; class Bivalvia; order Pectinida; family Pectinidae; genus Chlamys; species Chlamys rubida. Next base: position 2,458 of record JAUMHH010008414.1, read on the forward strand.
GAAGGAGTCGGGTATCATTCTGATAACTAGGAGGGGGATCGGTCACTCTCATTAGGAGTAAGGGATTGAGTGTCATTCTGATAACGAGGAGGGGGTCGGGGGTCACTTGCATAATGAGGAAGGGGTCGCGTGTTATTCTGATAATAAGGAAGGGGTCGGGTGTCATTCTGATTATGAGGAGGGGGTTGGGTGTCATTCTTATAACGAAGAGGGGTCAGGTGGCTTTCCAATAATGAGTAGGGGTTGGGTGTCATTCTGATCACGAGGAAGGGGTCGGGTGTCATTCTGATAACGAGGAGTGATCGGGTGCCTTTCAAATAATGAGTATGGGTTTGGTGATATTCTGATCACGAGGAGAGGATAGACGGTCATTCCGATAATGAGTAGGGGTCCGGTATCATTCTAATAGCAAGGAGGGGGTCGGTGTCATTCTGATAAGATGAAGGGTCGGGTGTCATTCCGATTATGAGGAGGGATCTGGTGTCATTCTGATAAAGAGAATGGGGGTCGAAGGTCACTCACATAATGAGGAATGGGTCGGATGTCATTCAGATAAAGATGAAGGGTCGGGCGTCATTCCGATTATGAGGAGGGGATCGGGGGTCATTCCGATAATGAGGAGGGGTCTGGTATCATTCTGATAAAGAGGAGGGGGTCGAAGGTCACTCACATAACGAGGAATGGGTCGGATGTCATTCAGATAAAGAGGTCGGGTATGATTCTGATGACGCGGAAGAGGTCGCCGTCGGGTGACAATCTAATAACGAGGAGGGGTCGTGTGTCATTCTGATAATGAAGAGGGGTCGGGTATCTTTCTGATTATGAGGAGGGGGTCACTATCATTAGGAGTAAGGGATTGAGTGTCATTCTGATAATGAGGAGGGGGAGGGGTCACTATCATAACGAAGAAGGGGTCGGGTGTCAATATGACAATGAGGAGGGGTCGGGTGTTATTCTGATTATGAGGAGGGGGTCAGGTATAATTCTGATAATTAAAATGACGGCTTTGATGTGTGAGGGTTATTTTTCATGACACATTGGAATGCGAACTCGATCCTTTCTTATTCATTATATAAATGGCCGGGTATCATTTTGATAACAAGGAGGGGGTCAAAGGTCACTGTCATAACGAGGAAGGGTCGGGAGTCATTCCGATTACAAGAAGAGGTATGGTGTCATTCTGATCACGAGGAGGGATCTGGTGTCATTTCGATAACAAGTAAGGGTCGCATGTTATTCTGATAACTAAGACAGGGTTGCCAAGTCTCACGGCGCGGGACAAAATCTCACGCATTCGTCACACTGAGACGACCTTACTCACGCATAAACATGTCTCACGCCATGTGAGCCATAAATCTCACGCATTCAAAAATATTCTCCTCTATCCCACGCGAAGCCATAAATCGGCAATTTTTAGCTTGGGCCGTACAAAGTGGAATAACTCTTATTGCAACGTTGTGCTTTGGAAGTGAGCTGATGCGAGGTGTCGCTTTACATCCGGTGGGAACGAATGTAAATATATCGTAAGGTGAGTTGTTTTCACAATCGTCTGCTGGATAACCGAATTACTCAGCAGTGAAGCGGACGTAAAACCTATCAATCAATCAATCAATCAATCAATTTGTTTTCACTCGTAAACTTAATATTGAACATACCTATCGCACAGAAAAAGAAAGTTTTACTAATAACATCGTCGTGTATTAGGAAAGATTGTTGTTAGGTCGGGCCTTCAAAAATATTAAGAGAAAACGATTCTTGAATCACGAACAGACGGTCGCTAATGGCTGATGAAAAGTTCGAAGTTATTTTTTGCTGTAATTTAAGTGGCGTATAGGCTAATTTATGTTATTAACGTAAATGTTTTTAGCGCTGTTCGCTTTACTGTTAGGGACAAGGGAAGTAACTCGTACTGGCATACATCCACAATTATATCGGGATGCAACACGCATGCGCAGCCAGTCTGTTTACAGAAAAAATGTCCAACACAAGTTTAAGTGGCAGCTATTAGTTTTGATATTTATCACAAGCCACCTCCCACCCTTTCCTCCTTTTCATTTTAAATTGATACAATATTTCATGTTATTTTTATTTTATTTTTGTATGCTATCATTTATATATGTTAAATAAATGAGGCGCAAGTTGATCCCCATCTTTGTATAAATGGATTCTAAATATTTTGTTTCATCTTATGTAACAGAAACCGCCCGAGAGCTACGCTCTTATTAGAAACGCCGTTATATCGATTAGGCATAATCAATATAGAACTGTACACTTAAATACCAAATGATGTACGTGTTTTATGTTTTATTTCGTCACCATGGCTTCAGTTCGGTGGCACATTTAAGACATACACAATATTGTTTTCTATTGTGTTAATCTAAAGCGCTCAATATTATCTCAAGCGTTCGACATATTATTTCAAACGATTAACCGATCTCGTGCGATCGACTTCTTAATTTCAAGCCCTCCTATTTTATTCTCGAGATTTTTTATTGATTATCTTGAGTTTTGGACTTATTTTCTAGAGCGCTCAGCAACTTTCGGGTGCTCGATTCAAGCGGATCCGGATAAGCCTTGACAAACACAATCATCCATATCCTTTATGTTACATGTATTAACACAAATGTTTTAGCGCTGATCAGTTTTAGCTTGCTCCACTGTTAGGACAAGGGAGGTAACTTTTACTGACGTGCATGCACACGCACCTAGTTTATTTACAGAAAAAAATTCCCAACAAAATTAATGTAGCAGCTGTTATTCGAAATATTTATCAATAGCAAACCCCCACTTCTTCTTCTTTTTTGTTTTTATTAAATTTAACAGAGAATTATTGCCCATGTTACATTCGTACAAATAAAGATGTTTTTGAAGCCGTCATTTATGCTTTTAGATGAATGAAAACAAAAAATCCCCAATACGTGCTATAAAGCTACTTGTATATAATGAACAATGTTGAAGCCTGTACTTTTAAGGGTCCCTGCACCACTGGTAAAAACTGTACACAAGCATTGGAAACTGTTATTTCCTGGTATGACTACTTAAACAACCGTGTTCGAAGTTCAAAATGCAACGAAGACATACCTGAATTCTGATCTTGGGCCTCCGAACATTATGCAATGTACTGTCACTAATTTACTTATCTACCCTGGTCAACAGTATAGTAACTTTAATTTGCTCAATAGCGCTTTATATACATATCTGAAATGAACTTGTACAGGTGTTTCACAGTATGACTGTACGATAATCTGCTGTGGAAAGCTCTAGTGTTTTGTCTACAGGTGGACAGGGGTCCTTAATATTTTAAAACTTTGACACAAGAAGATTCATCAAAACCTTATCAACCAAATTCACCAACCCCTCTCACATGTGCCGTCACCCCATTGCTCACACACCGATAAACTTAGTCCTAGCCAGGCTCCTTTCGTTACCACAAAAAAAAAGCATATGCAGTATTAAAAGAGGAGAATACACGTGAGCACGAGATCCTTAAGAAGAAACAAAATAATCAATGTTGATTCAGTGATACACATATGACAAGCGTACAGATAAACACGAATACATGTACATTTTCAGCATTACGGAGTACAGATTTTGTGTATTTGTGTGAATTTACCCTAAAAACACAAACGAAACTAAATCACATAATGACAATTTGATAAACAACTTCAAATATCTTTAATCAATCTTCTTTATAAGTTGTTGAGTCATCGCTCACTATATTGTCGTTTACGTCATCAGTACCACAGTACTGACTGGACGGTTCAGTCATCGCTCACTGTGTTGTCGTTTACGTCATCAGTACCACAGTACTGACTGGACGGTTCAGTCATCGACATTAGTCCTATGGTTTCCATATTGGATTGTCTCCATCTGGCAATCATGGAGTTTAAAGCGCAAGCCTGAAATAGAATACACAGTACACTGAGGTTATAGTTGATTTAAGTGATTTGACATAACGATATAGTTTCCCTTGTAATGTTACCAAAAGATATTACCGCATAAGCAATCATTTGAAAATATGCCTTCAGATGAATTTACTTTCATAAAAGGTGGATCACATTGAACGAACGACGATATTGTTAAGTGTTCCTTTTCTTAGAAAGGTTTAGAAAATAGATTATTTCAAAAATAATGAGAAACAGATACTTAATACTTCAAAAAGACAATTCATCCAGATTGAGACAATACCTACATTGTATTTCCTGAAAACCCCATATTAAAATACCCAATACACTTGTATCCAATGACGTAAAATGACACTATACGGACAGTCTACGTCCCACTGTCGACAATTTTCTTTAACCTTGCGGGTATCCAATACATTCATTATTGCTCCACAGATCACCCCCGCGGACGACATTAACACCAACACCAGGAAGAAATGGTCGTAACCGTCCAGTGCATCTTCAAGGTCAGTCCTATCGGTAAACAGACAACAACAGTGAAGCGTTAAATACATTATTGAATGCGAAATAGATGCACTGTTCAAGCAGGTCATTAAACATCTACTATAAAAAAAACAAGCTCTAGTTGTAATGGGGACCGTTACAGAAGTCACCCAATCTGCTCCTCTACTTGTAATGGGGACCGTTACAGAAGTCACCCAATCTGCTCCTCTAGTTGCAAATGATGCATTGGCAAAGTTTGCTTTAGACCCTTACATACTAAATTGGAACAAAATACAAAATAGTGGGACAGTTAGCATTACTTCACACAATTATAGGCCACAGCAGTCATATTTGAAGATCAACAGAAGAGTGGAAGGCGTTACGAACATTAACAGATGCCCAGCAATGCGCATGTGAAGTTTTGTAAGAATTCAACCAGTAGTTACTGAGAACAATCTGCGGAAGTCATTTGGCGGAAGACAAATGATACTATTCATAAGGAAAAGAAGAAAATAAAAGAAGAGGAAACGCAGCAAAATCAATGAGACCTCCGCTTTGATTGGGGGACTTAATATCATTGTGATCTAAATATTGAAATAGTGTTTTACAATGCGTACCGCTTTTTTACTGAGAGATTAAAAAGACATCACAAAATATGCCAATGCTCGTAATGTAATAGTGAAGTTGATTTATATTTTGTTGTGATATACTGCAAGAAATAAACAGCAAGTACTTTCGAATAATACCAACGTCTTTTGCCTCTGCAGTATATATTTCGAGGGAACGAAGGTCAGCGCTGTAATTGTGTTCCTCAAGAAGTACATCAACGCTCCAAGAGTTCCTACATAGCAGGCGGGGCAGAGAACCACGAGGAGCTGCCACATCAAAACCTACAAATGCCATTGATTAAAGCCGCACATTAAATAGTACTATTATATAGCTGTGTTATATCGTTTTACATCCCTAGGCTTGAACTAATATTAAGGCTATGGCAATACACATAGTGAATGGTCGATCTTTAAATACAAAGATAGATAATTAAACCATTAGATTCAATTATAATAAAAGTGAGTATAAGTTGTTGTTTCCCCTAATTTGATTATTAATTTGATAATACCATCTTGTTTATATGTGTTTGTATGTGTGCCTATGTCTATGCTTGTACCACTGTTTGTTACTATGTTTGGAAAGGGCTGACATAGGCTATGACTGCTGCCCAATCCATTTGTCCTTTGACAATAACATTTATTGAAATTGAATAATTAATAAACTATTGCAATTCATTTGATCAATTGGATAATTTTCATTCAATGAAAAACACTTCAATAACGATATAACCCAGATTGGATTGAGATTGTACACAATGAGTTTCCCCCGAATGGGAACACCTGGTGGGATATTGAACAAAGTTAATGATATATTATCGACCAACACGTACTAGTGCTCCATTTCATCGTATTTGTAGTGATAATATACTAAGCAAGGTAGCTTACTCTGTTTGTTGACTTGTATTCCCATAGACTGGCCGTTGCCTTGTAGCTAGGATTTTGGCACGGTTAACATGAGATACGAGTTTAAGATGAAGTTATATTTGAAGGATTGTATATGCAGTTCTCTTTCCTTTGTTTTTGACACGTTAATTAACTCTTTAAACCTGGATTTTATACTCTGTTGGCTTTTTGTACTACTGATGAATCCTAAATGGACGAAACAGTAAAGTGAAATCCTCTTTTATTCGTATTTCTAGCGATTGTGTTTGCAGACAACGTCATCCTTGATGTAATCTTTCATGCTGTCAATGCGATGGGTCTAAAATAGGTCACGTTTTCATATTTTACTGTAAGCAAAGAACCAGTATTATTACGTCTGCTTTAGTTGTATTTAAACCCGATTCACACACATGCCACACACAGAAAAAACCCACCACACAAGGACTTTGAGGCAGCTACTTTTGAAATCAGGACCAAATGGTAGACAAGTTTGGGACCAGAGTATTTTATTCTTAGGGCAGACAGTCTCTATGTAGAGTTGTGCTACCTATTGACCTTTACGATATAACGATACCTCTGACCCTATATACATGCTATACTTAGATTCATTATTCTTCCAGAACCTTGTATTTTTTAAAGTAACCAAAAGTCAAATGAAAACCAAGAAAATGTCATTTTCATATAGTTTCAACTAAAGGAAAAACAGTTCCTAGGTTTAAAACAACATACATTCACACTGTTTCTGATTACAATAGATCCGCACATCTTTACAAGTATACATTGGAGTTTTACAAGTATGAGAATGGGCTGTATACAATTTATAAAAGTACACTATGGCGTCAACACAGTTAATAACTGTATACAAGGGAGGCTGTATTACAAATGCAGGCCATTTACAAAAGGTTACCATTTTCAGAGGATGAAAAGAGACATTATCCTAAATAAAATTGTAATACCTACCAGTACAAAACATACGGAAGGGCTGAGTAAGATCATGAGTGTAGATACACCGATAAGGTGACTTGCCTCTATCATCGTATACCCTGTCGTAACCTAAATAGTCCCTGTAATTATATTGTTGCTTGTATAACAAGTACATACTGTACCTTTTAATATCGATGTTTTATTTCAACATAATGGTTACAGATATCTGATAACTATTCTATTTTCTGTTGCCAAATTTCAAATAATGTGCTAACGTATTATTTAAACATTTATATTGGTATATCATGACTAATGTTTCGGTAAATAACAGCAACACCAAGGAAAGGAATATTAAACGCTTAGAATGGGTAGTTATTACCTAAAACATTTGAAATAAAGACTGTTTATTATCGTAAACGAAATCATTTGTTAATCATACTATTGTATTAAGAGTAAAGCATTGTTTCTAGTTTTCTTACGGTAAATTTGCCTGCGTTACAAGCCAGGACACAGATGAAAACCATATAGACGTTATATACAGCCAGTAGGATCCCGGCAGCGCCCGTAATTCTCTCAGTGTCTGCAAGGAAATAATACCAATAATAAACGTTTGATTTACACCTGAAGCGAGAAATAGGCATTACTGTCGCATTGTTAAATATTCTTACAAGTAAAATAAATCTCCTTTCTTACTCCCAAAGTCGGGAAATACTGTGCATGTATTGACATACTTTTTAATGGCAAAACTTATTGTCAATGGTATTTTTTTTAATCAGGATATTTGCGTGTATGTGTTCGGGTATTAAGTGTAGTGGTCTCTCAATATTGAAATGAATGAAAACTTACGAACACAATTTTTTTTAACTATTCGATCATTGTTTTATTACCTGTCTTATAAATTGAAGCTGATATGATGATGAGAACGGAATAAATGTTGCTGGTTTGCCTATATTTTAATACACATCAATTTAATTAGTTTAAACTATTTTATTGTAAATAAGCAAAGCGGTTTCGACTTCAAATTTTCCAACGTATACATGTAGCTGTCTTTTTTTATCCTATTAATATATTGTTAACTGTAAAGAGTATTTAGTAAAAACATCCAATATGTTATGCATGCAAGCAAATTATCATAACTACAGCTTCAGCCATGTGGAGAGTAAATGTTGCTTACCAATATCTTGTAGTTTTGAAAACCCTGTTCTACCTCGGGTTTTTGAAGTTGAAGAAGAAACGCTAAAACAACAGCAAACACCACTCCAAATCCACAGGCTACAACAGCTGCACTTACGAGATAAAACGTGTATATGGCAGTAACAAGTACTATTATATTATGTGTGAATAAACCTGGAGGGGTGCTTACCCTGTCCGCAATATCCAAATGAAGTTAGCACCAGTGCGGTAAATGTAGCTCTTGTAAAAAAATGGGAGATCACTCTGGTCTGTACAACTGAAGATAAAAAATGCAAAAAGAAGAAAATACATAATGAATACATAACGATACAAGTTTACTGTTTAACAGATAATTATAACAGACGGTGAAGGTACTGGTTTGCGCTATACAATCGTTATATGTTTTGACTTTAGGTAGAGAACATTCAGATCTCAATCTGACCACATGTCCAGGAAAATTATGCATATACCTATTCACATAATGTGTACGTCAACAATTGACAACGTTCACAATTACACAAGGATCTCCGCTTAACAGCCGATCACTATATAATAATATTGATAAAGTTCGTGACGAATATTGGCTCTTTAAACATATTGTATGTCATTTACTGCATTCAGAAATACATTTACACATTGTATAATAGAACGAACATATAATAGGTGATACAATGAACCAATATCGCTGATAGTGATTTGATGAATATAGCAGAATTCCGTCTTTGCGTATTGCAGAGTTATCTTCTCTTGTGAGCAGGTATTGATTGTTACGTCATTGGTTTGTGAGA
>JAUMHH010008436.1:0-11220 GCA_032359455.1 Chlamys rubida
AAGCTTGCCCGTCTTGTCAGTACATTGCATAACGTCACAAATATCTCCATGTCTAATCGTACATTCTCCATTCTGTTAAGACACACAGAAACTACTTTAGGTTCAACTATGAAATAGAATTTGAAATTTTGGAATATTTGGATATGTCTAAGCGGACATTAATCAATATGAGTTTTAATAAATCAGTTTTATTAAGGACGATATAACATAATCTGCATCATAAACCAATTACAAACGTAGTTTATATATATCCATGTATAAGTTGAAAACAATAAGAAAATACCGAAGCGTCACCCAGATTTTCAAACTTAAAAAACGTGAAACTATGACAAAAAACATAACAAATATAAGACTAGGCGTTTCCGAAGACCAAGCGTCTTCTTCTTCATTCAATATCAACAACTTTTATCAACAGTGAAATGGTAACTTTGGTGGCATATGGACATATATGAAAAGACTGTCAATAATAAATATGAGAAACAGGTATCGTAAGAAGCTATAGAACTTAAGACAAGAATGCAAATATCCATCGTATCCGAATAATATCCAATTCCCAAAGTAGGTAGCGGGTATTGAAAACGAAACAACAGGGATCACTGATGAGAATTAACAAAAGGCCCATGGGCCTTTACGGTCACCTGAGTCCTACAGTATTTTATTATTGTTGTTGAAATATGAAGTGGAAAATGATGTCAATCCTCCCTACCAATTTGAGTAAAAAGTAGTTAAGTATAACGTTAAGTTTGACAGGACCATGAGTTGATAATTCCTAGACCGAGTTTCAGTTAAATCGGCCTATTAGTACTTGATTTAAGTTTGAAGTTGGGTTTTTTTCAAAATGATCGACCCGAAAAATAACAACACTTTGTCAGGACCACGAGTCGATCATTCCAACCAAGTTTCAGTTAAATCAGCTCAGTAGAACTTGACTTTAAGTTTGAAATACGTTTTTTCAAAATGGCGGCCGTGGCGGCCATATTGGATTTCTGATCGACCTGAAAAACAACAACTCTTGGTCAGGGAGATATCAGTAACATTCCCATGAAGTATCAGTAAAATCCCTTCGACAGTATTTCAGCTTAAGTTGAAAATGTAAAATGTTGACGCACGACGACGGACAAAGACGGATAGCAATAGGTCACTTGAGGCAAATTCAGGTGACCTAAAAAGCATCGACCTTCATATTACTCAAGGTAATGGATTATTTTCTAATGAGATAAAAACGACTATAAAACTTGTCAAAAGTTCAATTTAGGTCGATAAATATCTATATATTCAAAGACACGACATTGTCGATAAAACTGAAATTGAAACTGAAGGACCTGGCAGGGTTTGTTTTACCAGTTCTAATAATCTCTTTGATACATTTAGCCTCATTGAAAGATATTTAAGTTGGCAAAGAGAGAAAGGGGAGAAGGGCACAATTAGCTCTCATAGGCTGACCACCGCGCTCAACAGAAGTATTGTTAGCTAGATATCCCTTTTCATCCTTCACCAAAACAATCAACCGTGATAACATTTATGCCTTTGAATACATATTGGATCGAATATAATATGATACGTCATGGTGGTTATTATATTTGATAAAAAGACGCAAACTACTGGTTGTTGATGAAAACTCAATAGTGTCATCAAGAAGACAAAAAATACGACAGCAAAAAAGGAATAAGTCACGTAGTCAAATAATTGACGGACATCATAAAGGTAATGTGATAAACGATGTAGCACACCAATTGTAGCACAATTTTGGAATATTTTGACAGAAATGAATGTTTCAGAGAAATGGAACGCACTTTGGCATTAATCGAACATGATTTTTACAATAATATACTTAACATGAAATAATGTGACAGAAACTATATCTTTACAACGCTCAAATATGAAGGGAATAGATTGTTTTAAATTTTTAATAAATTTTAAAGATATCTATTGCTAATAATACTGTTTTTCATTTAACATGCATAATAGAACTATGATAGACAACTTTCCTTACCGTTTTCTCTAAGACAATGATGCTCAGAACTAGTGATATGAGCACCCGCATCGTTGTTGGTCTCACGAAGGACGAGGAACTTATCGCAGTCAGTACAGGTAGACATTGGGATTTATTCTATCTGTATAGGCGGGTGTACATACCCCTTTTATACATAGAGTATCGGGTATTGATCGAGTACCTGGATAAAAGAGCGACCATGCATGGTGTCTTTTCTGTTCTTGTTTTATCAAACACTTTCAAAAATACAATCGAAATCAATGGGGCTTTCTTTGTATAAATAGGTTATGAAAACTTTTTGATTTGATGTCGTATCTTTCAATGTTTGCTAAAACTGCTTCTGAAGTAAGTGTCATCTGTAGTGACCATATGGCGTACTTCTACCTACATGTATTTTAGTTTCTATTTCTGCAGAGATGGAATCCACGGCTTTTGTTCCTATATCAGATACTGTTCCTCCTAGAGATCTATGATCGGTAGCTTATATAAATAAAACTAAATATTCTACGTTGTTAACGGAAATCGAACGCCAGCCGTCTATGTGAAATACTTGATAACTGGACCATTTCGAAGTAAATCTTCTTTATTTGAAATAGATTTCATTAAATTATTATCTCGTTTTGGTTTCCTGTCTTGGTTCAGCAATATGCTTGCACGTATATATGTTATGATATGGTATTTATTCAGTGTGATGTTTCCTACTTTGTAAGAGGTTGTACACTTTAAGAAAGAATAATGTTAAATGCAAAGTGTTTCCTTATAAACTACATAAATGTATGCGAATTTGTCAGGATTTTTCAATTTACGTAATTACTGCTTAAGCTTTAATAAAGAGCTAGCTATCACATCAATAGGACGTTACAGTACTGTGTTTCAAATATATGGTACCCAATCAACTCCAAAAACCTAAGTACAGAATAAGGATAAATCACGGTCTATATTATCAAAGAAAGTTAGTTTACCTTCTCAGATTACATATCAGATATGCAGAAAGAAACATGGTAGCATTGTTTTGACGTAGTGACAGCGGCTAGACTAATCAACATGTCGCGTCGGACTAGTTATTGACAATCTTAGGTTTTATCAGAATAGTCCGCCAGTAAACAGGTCTCTCCTTATATTAGACGGTCCCGTTTGGTTGTTTGTTGGACCACTTAAATATACAGAATAAACAGATTTATCAGTCAGTGCAATAGTGTGACTTAAACAGGACCACTGTACGTGCAATATAAATAAAACGAGATATGAAAGAAAGGAATCAATCATCAAAAGATAAAATAAGAATCGATAGCAACTTGTTGAATTTGTTATAAAATACAATGTATAGATACGGTTACTAGTAAGCATGGGTAGGTATTTAAAGTATTTTTACAGAAAAGTCTAAGTAACTGTTCAAAAGATCAAAATATGTTTACTTTCTATAAAATTTATCATCCATATTGTGAAACAGGAGATTACATTACATAAAGATAAATTCGTATGTTCTCCAGGGCAAAACCTATAAAACTTAATCTTTAAAGTTTGCCATGTTACTATCACACATATGTGTTAGATTCATGTTAGGAAAAATGTGTTTCATTTATATTTGGGCAAGGTAAGTTTATTTACAATGTCGTTGCTTTTAATCAGGATTGTTTTGCAGTGTCTAACAGACTATTGGCTAACAGAATACGAAGATACAGTTTGCCTGGTTAGCACATGGGAAAACATTTGATAAGGTTACTGAAATTTATTGAGAATGCATTACACCTAGATTACAACATGGTTTGTTTAATGATCTTAAATGATTATAAATTGAAATGGTTAACTGCAGTAGTACATAATGGTGTTCATACATCAAACTATATAATCTACAGAGGAATGACATGTTACTTTATCCTTCTATCACCATTCGTCATTATTGATCCACTAAGTTTCGTGGGAACCCCCTTATCTGTAACTCTAGGGGATATTTGTATAAGAAAACACACGACGAATAATAGAATGCATTAGAAACACATGGCAGCAGAAGAATAATGTTGAGTCATTCGTTTTATCAATATTAATGGTATAGAGACCGATAAAACCAATCACTCATGTATGAAGTAGACACAGAAATTTTAACCGAAGGGTAAGATTTCTGAATTTAAGCCCTAGGTAAATCTCAGAATACGCATTTTGTTCATGTGTGTAAACATATCATTCTAATTTTATACACACTAAAACAAATTTCTTAATTACATAGGCAAGTACGAATCAAAATTGACTTTCCCCTGCAGACCACTTGTCCATCATTTTAGGGATTTATTCATCTATGTAAAGGTATTTTACGCTCGCTGTTAACTTAATTCCACTTGAACAACTTATTTAAGAAACACTTGATTCTACAAGAAGCCCCACATAAGTCGCCTTTTACGTTATGCAGCGGATACAACAGTCCTATTATTTATACTGGACTATCCGATTATATTAGTCAAGTATAAATTCTATAAGTAAGCATATAGATACATGTATAACATGTATGTACATATATGTTTCTAGTCTCATAAAATGCTACTTAAAGTAACAGGTGTTGTCTAAAACATTTCAATACCAAACAAATCTTAATGACAGAATAAAAGGTCATTAGCTTGGCAACAGGTTTGGAATAAAAATAAAAAAATAAATCAATAAAATAACAAATAAAATGTCAAATGCTACCTAAACAAAACTTATATATATATATTGTATATCTGTCACATTACATATTATAACGAGAGTTGCACATCAGAAACAAATTATTTTAACGAATACTAACTCATAAGTGCTACAGTTGTATACGATTGTAACAGATATTATCCATTTCTTAATGTGTAATACGCAATTTCAAAATATATACAACAGTTCATAATTATAAACGAGTTTATATCCGTGGAGGGGGTTTTCTATTTCATTAGGTTGCCTTTACCTTGCTACTTTAAATAACTATCCGATAACCAGATTAATGTTTCCTTATAGGTTTGATATTTCTGTCTTTGAAATCTCATTCCCTTTGTATGATTGAACTTCCTTGTAGATATTTTGGTATGATCTGTCAATAAACATGAATCTTGATTATCGGGTATGTTTTGTAATCACCATGTTCAGTACAGTCCCTTGGATGTTAGATAAAATAAATACTAGTTTTGTTTAAACGAACCGCCCATATCATGTTTATTTAAACTCTGATTGAAAAGAATCTAAGATGATTATTTCTATAGGAACAAGTAGTACCCAACGCCAAACATCGCACCTGTGCCTTTTAGTACTCGGGAGTTCAAATACACTAGACAATGTATTTAACATGCTATTAACCCATGAAATTTCTCAAAACTGAGAGATAACGGTAAGGCAGAAGTAACAGATCTCGTGTTTACTGGTCGTACCTTGGTCCAATCACGCCCAAACAACTCTATCAAAACCTTATCTTGTTTTACTTGGAACGCGTTTGAAACTAATGTCAACACCGCCAACTAATTATGAAATGGTTGCACCTGTATAGAAACTATAGTAGCATTGTTTTGCTGGTTTTGTGGGGATTATTGATATGTTAGTGTTGTGCAGGGTGTGTATTGCTTTCTCAAAAACAATAAGTAATGTCCACAATCTCTTTCACCTTTTTTACCGCTTTATCAAATTTATGTTTCTTAAAAAGATTACAGCATTAAGTATAAAATATGAATCATGATAAGAGTAGCATTTGTTTTCTTTGTTTTATGTATGTTTAATATGATTAACAACATCGCAAATTACTTATTCATATAAATATTTATCAGAATGTTTGGATTGAGCATAGATTTATATATAAGACAGACTAAAGCCGTTGTTGCAGATATTTAGACATTTACAAAACACGCCCTAGGGAAATAAGACAGTATTGGCAACAGTTCTTTCCACACAATCACAGCTTGAAAAAATACGATGACACAGCCTCTAGTATATCATCTCAATTTTTGATTATTACAACATATTTCTTATCTTATTAATGTATGTATAGAGGTAGCCATGTCTACTTACATGTATATCCTAATAAATCATATTAAGTCCAACTTTCTATTGTTTATATTTCAACCAATGATACGTAATCCTATTACATGTTTATAAAAGTCTGTAATTAGGAGCCCAGTTAATTTCCGAACTGTCGCGGGCGTATCGTATTCAATCCGAATAACGCGCGAAAACTATTCTCATAGGCGTTTGCAAAAACGTATGAGACCATTTTAGAATTCGTGCAGTGTTATTTACATTCGTTATCAAATTATGCATCGCACATTGACAAAAGCGTTAAGGCTTTCGAGTTTGTCTTTTTCGACCAATATATTTTAATTACATATCTATATTCCGATTTTTGATAAGGATATTTGAATATGACTTGCCAGGGGATGAAATTTAGGGTGACTATTACATCTTTTAGGGGGCTTGTTGAACTTTAAACAAACATTGGATATCTTATTTATTTTACCTTCCGTTCGATTGTTCTAATCGATTATCTTCTAGGATACTTGGTGACATAAAACAATTTTTTTTCTAAGTGAGTTATACATGTGAAATACCAACGCACAAGCTTGCAGGACATGCAGGTTGTTCCCATAGGCCATTGCTAAAATCTGGATAACCGGCAGCGCCTCAACAGGGAACGATTATGTATACAACAAAACCTACAGCTAACATTTAAACCAAGATGTCACAATTAAGCTCTAGATAAAATCGTATCTACTGTCTTATTTTGTCTGTTTGGACTTACTGTAGAAACATGTGGCAACACAAATCCCGTTGAGGCGACTTATGTGAGGACACCTGCAGAAAATACCGTGACTACCCTCTATTCTACTCACCTATTATCCCACTTAACAAAACCTTTTCACTTAAGATGGGGTTATTTATCCTCTCATTATTTTCGGGTTTTTTTCATCTCACACTTATTGGAAGGATCGCAGGCTCCATGTCTTTGCCTCAAACGTTGGGACACCTGAAGAAATTACCTATACTAGCCTCTACTCTCTTCTCCTTAGAAACCATTTAAATTTTCCACTTTGCAAATCCTTTTTTACTCAATATGAAATCATTTATCTTCTTGTTATCATTTATTTATTTTGTCAATTTGGACTTATTGGTAGGATCGCAGGCTGCTCACTCTCTGCGCCCCCAACACGACCCCTCAGTGACTTATGTAGATGCTCTGCATAAATTACGTATACTATCTCTACTTTGCTTCCTATAACACCGTTATAATGTCCCTCTTGGTAAAGCCTTTTCGTTTAAAATGACATTATTTATCCTTTTGTTATTTATTGTGATCGATATTTTAGGATCATACCGTTTAAGGGAGGACATTAGTTTTGTGAACGAGGCTGTATTTAAGGAGTTGTTGTGGGCGACGAAATTGTCTGTGCAAATTTCTAATCCAGTCCATGCGTATTTTTTATTTAATAACCTCAACTCTAACTAGAATTAATATCTTTAACAAATATGCTAGCATTTTTTACGCAGTTACTCTTACATTACCTCATATTTTCGTTTCATCTTTGACCTCTTTTTACTTCCTGTTAGAGTTGAAGTGACCCCATCCGCCATTTTGACGTGCAGACACACCCATTTCTCTCGCAGTTTGTTTTTCACATCTTGCTTGTACGTAGATCATACAATTACGTTTATAGAATTACTCACAGTTTTTATTTACATTTCTCTTATTAATTCATTTGAATTAACAATCTCACGATTTCAAGATTTTTGCTTTACTGTAATTAGCCGGCCAAAAGGATGTGCGTTAACATCTGAATATTGTATTAGTAGTCACTGGTTTTCTGTTATGTATTTTGTGATGTAGTATTGTTTCCTGGTGACTCTCTGTGTTCTTGTTGTGATATGTAACCTTGACTGGAAAATGTGACTCCAAATTAATTTTTTGCACTGTTGATATTACTTTTTATTTATATAATATATAGATGTATATATTTATATGTATATATTTTAGTTAGTTCTTACTTCATTGTCGCACGATTTCGAATTTTTTTTTATAAACTTCTTGACTTGAAAAGTGGGATATTTCTATTCGTGCAAATAGGAGATATCCATTGTGAAAAAGCAACTTAGTTAACGTTTAGTAATAGGCAGGGCCATGTGAAAGCCATGTGGGGGCTAAAATGTTTGCGTCTGTCATGTTATAAACTTTAATGTTTTTGAAAAAGTCATCAGAAAATCATTGCTATTGGAGAGTTGTTTGATACCAAAGGGTTTGGTTGCCGTAAACCTTTCACCCTCTATTTAGTTTTTTAAACCCTGATTATTTTAACGATACACATGTTGTGACTTGGAGAAAATGCCACAATGTATTCAATATGTTTACTTGAGATGCAAAAGTAGTGTCTAAAGATAAGTGCATGACATATTAAGATTACCTTGTCATTTAAAACAAATGAGCCATCAGACGGCAGATTTACATCATGCGTATATCTTAAGATATTGTTATCTTTTCCCGCTCTTAACATATGCATTCACGTCTTTGCTATTGCCTCGTGTTTGAAAAGTTAAGAACCTTTCCCGAGGGTTGATTTCCCCCATCTCACCAAAAGGGGAAATATTCTTTCTCTCAAACCCAGTTGACCCTATCTTTTTCTTTTAATGTTGCATTTACAGGCACACTGCATTGTTGACGTGACGTTTACATGTATGTATTGTTGACGTCATACAATTGTTTTGACTGGGGTATCCCCCGTCTCGACCCTAAGGTCTGTGGATGGACCTGTCCATGATAGGAGAAAAGAAATCACTCTGGTGTGCTGGTGACTGGGAAATATCAACTCTCTTGACAAGATTCTTGAAGTTTATTACTTTGCAAAGCCTTGTGCTTAACTTCAAAAATCTTACCAGAGGGCATGCTTCTGTCTACATCACATATAGACTATGTCAGTCATCATTGCTGACAAGACACTAATTGATATGCATCTAGTTCTTTGAAAATGGAACTGAAAAAAACGCCCTAAAATCATTTATTAGACTCTCTATTACTAATTAAAGATCTTACATTCAATGAAACGTAAACAAAATTTAAATAATAATATTTAACAACTCTTTTTATTTTCAAACGTTTAGATCAGCAATCAATAAGCAATAGTCTAAGCCATATATTCATTTAATGATGAACTTGAAGATCATAAAATTAGTCACACATACGTCTTCATCCGAACGTACTGTGGCTTCTTCAACAAACAACAGATACATTTTGAGATACACACTCATCTTTGTAGGCACGACAAAAGTAAGAATAGTGTGATTTTTTCAATTGTTCAATGAACTTGTCCTGTAGTCTAGCTTTATCGCTGGCACTGCTACAGGAGCCGAAGTCAATGCTCGTTCCACTAGGTCCGGACAAGGGCAAGGAAGCTGTGAACAGATGATTCCATGGTTGTAATATGGGATATTTTATTTTGTATTGGATAGTAACAATTTAGTAATCAGGTGTTTAATTAGGTTTTACCACTCTGTTGTATATCAAATATCAGATTATATTTCTTATTTACCTATTTTAAAGTCTACACTGACTCCGATCATTTAACTACCGGATTTATCTTAAAATCCCCAAACGATATTTATCAAAACAAATAGAAATAAAGTAGTTTTCCTCACTTCCTTCGTATCAAGGTCTTACCTCCACAGTCTGGAAGTTTGGCACTCGGTTTCCATGCGCCACTTGCACCACAGACATACCATTGGTTGACATCAATTCCTGGATAAACGTCATGACTCACATCACAAAATATCATACAATACTGCCCGAAGTCTCTTTTCCAACCATTACACACCTTTGCCCCGCCGGATGGGACGTTCAGGGTAGGACATGTATGTGCTACAAAGACATCATTTATTATCGATAAAACTTTTTTTTACAAAAAAAAAGTATTAATGATGTCTTATCGTTTGTGTTGGTGTGTCCAACGTTCCTCTTTTGGTAACTTTGTGCAAAATTCGAATTCCTAATTTCCTTATGTTTTCAAATTGTGCTACGTACTCATACTTTACTCCATACTTTCATAATTTTAGGTGCCATTGTTTGATAAAGGTATTTTGTTAACTTACGACGTATTGTTATGTTGAACAAGCATTCGGTATTCAGGCCATTCGACGGTTTCAGAGCCGAGTATTGCACTGTAAAGTCGCCCCAGGGGAACTCCCAGCGGTTGACAGGGTAGTTGTGGGTTACCTTCAAGTAAGTTCCCATTAGATCCGTAAATACTGGAATCGTCCAGTTAACATTGACGGTAGGTGTGGACACAAATATTTTCATATTAGAAGGACAGCCAGTCATAAGTGGCGGTTGAAAATCTGGTTGGGGAAAAAAGACATTGTTGATGACATCACGTACAATTTTAAATCTCCATTGTAACTAGATGAAATCCCTATTCAATACATTTCGGAAAAAATAATTGTTCTCGAGCATGATTATTTATAACATGTTCTTTTTAGTTCATCCACTTGCATGATCACTTAACTTACCTTCAAAATCTTCAACTGACTCAATCCACTTACTTGATAACGCCAGATCCTCGCTTAACTTTCCTTCAACATCTTCAACTTACTCACTTTGTGAAGTGTCGTCACCGTACATTATAATTGATGAATGCTTATGAAAGTATATATGGTATGGTATCTATTTCTTTGCAAGATGACAATCTAAGTTTGAAATTGACAGTCTGCAATATATTAGAAGAGTAGGACTCAGAGGAGTTCACTGAATGATTTACATTAATCAAAAAGGTAGATGCCTGTTAGTTTACGCTTATGATTGTTTTGGAACGTATATATGCTTAATCTGTAAGAATGGTTTACGTGGAGAAGTGAGGTCTGAACCCATATCAGGATTCAGCTGGTTATTCGATGACAAATATTCGTAAAAAATGCCTCTGTAAAATTTTACTTACAATCGAGAGAACTGAACAGATACAAGTCTATTTTTGTTTATAAAAGTCATGTTGCAAGATTTACAAATTAGAGTGACTTTCGCCTCTAAATAAATATACGTTACAGTTTAGCAATTGATTGACCAGGTAATACGAAATTTGTTATCTTACAATTTTAAGTGTTACTAAAATATTTTCCTACGGACACCCAAAATCTACATTTTAGAACTCTAAATGTTTGCGTCCTCTTCCAATGCCAGGTTGGTGGGGGGGGGGGGGATTAAAAGCGTTCGAAATGTATTTTCTGTATTGACTTAATCTTTTACAGTTAGT
>JAUMHH010008447.1:0-11220 GCA_032359455.1 Chlamys rubida
TTTAGTGACGTTTTATCCAGTAAAGGGTGTTTATTTAGTGACGTTTTACCCAGTAAAGGGTGTTTATTTAGTGACGTGTAAATCGATTGTCCACGATAGTCTGGGTACGCTCACTGCACCCCTGGAATATATCATAACAAAATCGGCACCTCAGTGTGTGCCACCTTGAGTGCGAGACGAGGACTACTTCTAGTGGTTTGATCCTTTGATTGTACACCAAACGAATCCGGCCTTAGCGTAATGGTGATATTAACTGACGTTCAAGTCAGGTGTCGCTCCTCTGTAATCTTTAAAGGGACATTACCCACAACCGATCAAATAGATAGCCACGTGCCTTCAATTTTGCTATGACATTTTCCAGAGGTTCAGAAAGCGCAAGTTAGCGTTACCCCTGGGGTATCGAGGATGTGTGTAAACAAGATGCATTTATGTATATCAGATAGCATATATGTCTTGTC
Source organism: Chlamys rubida (assembly GCA_032359455.1). Lineage (NCBI taxonomy): Eukaryota > Metazoa > Mollusca > Bivalvia > Pectinida > Pectinidae > Chlamys > Chlamys rubida. Next base: position 459 of record JAUMHH010008447.1, read on the forward strand.
TGTTGCATTAAGTGGTAGAAATGCATATATAGATATCAGAATACAACTCGTCCATCCTATCATATTATTTATGATGTACCAGAAAATGTTGAATGGTCGTTTTGCCAATTTTTTCCCCGGATTTTTTGTGTTTTTTTGTTGTTCGTGAATTTCAACACTCTATCGCAATAAAAACGAACGTACACATGTTTAAAACATTATAATTTAATCTACATGGTAAACATTAATAAGTAATGCATGCACAACTGTATTTTATTTATGTACTTTTCAAGCAACACTTGATTACCTTCCAATTTTGTATCATTGTGAAAAACAATGTTTTACCTGACTTTTGAAAAAGTATGAAGAACTCAAGTTCTGATTTTTTTCTGTTCTATCGGAACCACACAAAAGAAAAAAACAGTAGCGGATATTTTGCAAACAATGACATGCAAACAGATAACAAATACATGCATACCAGAATGAAAGTTGTGATATTATTTACTGTCAAGGAATCAATTTGGTAGACGAAATTTAAAAAAAAATGTACATCTATTTCGACTAAACACTGCATTTTATTTCTTGAAGGGGAGGTGATTTACTATTTTTCTATGCTATTGGAAGTTGAGATTCAAAGAGATGCTAATCTGGTAATTATTATACTTTGATACCCTATTGAAAGGGGAGATAATCATGATGGGTTACCACTTCTTTGCCAATTCACAGTTAAATCGTACTGAAAGTCATAACCTAGTCAAGGAGGTTATTTCTTTCTTAAACTTCTTACTTACAAACAAATTGATCCATACAAACCTATGATTTGACAAGGGGAGGTTTTTACAAATGTAACAATACTTCTCTATAAAATTGTAGCTAATCTATGATTTAACAGAGGGAAATAACCAAAATAACATATAATTTGACAAAGGGGGGTAATTCACCATGATAGTAACCCATCATTTGACAGTTAGAAGCAACCTTTGAGTCAAGGGGAGGTAATTAGCCCGGCCAACATTGAGTTAAGGGGAGGTAATTATCCTTGCCAACACATGAGTTAACCCTTTCACCCCCATGTAACTTTAGTAGACTCTACCATCACTCCATGTATTGATATGGATGAGTCCATTATGGTCTACAGTGGCGAAAGGGTTAATAAATTGTTTATCTAACCACACAAACCATACAAATAAGAGTTAATTTGCAATTGTTTCCAATACATAACTTTGCTTTGGCAGGTGAATTCCATTTGATCATGACTCCTCCGACAACCTGAAAAGGGGAGGTAATCCAATATTCCTCAAGTATGTACATAAAATCTACAATTTTACATGATAAATAAACTTGACTTGGAGACAAACATCTACATGTACACATAGATATATGAGAGACATGAAAAAAAATTGTGAACAGATAAGTACAAAAATATAAAGTAACTATTTCTTGCGATTTTAAATAGAAATTGTGACAGACTAGTGATGACTGTTTTCTAAACTATACACGTTTCCAGACAGGTAATACAGGTTTCCACACTGGCAATACAGGTTTCCACACAGGTGATATTTACTCAAACTTCTTTTACAAGTTAAGGATCCCTGTCCCACTGCATTGTGGTTTTTCATATATTTTCAGTGACATCTCCTTATTGTCGTTTTGGATAGAACTGTAGCACAGTTGGGGCAAGAATCTTCTGTTGACCAAGTACATGTAGCTCAGTCAGTTTGACAGCATAACAATCTGAAGTTCAGGGTTCGAATCTCAGAATATTGATTATTTTATTTTTCTTTACTTCATCTTCATCATTTTTTCATGAAAGGCCACGATAATGTGGTTTTCTTTTTAGAAATGATTTATGAAAGCTAGTCAAGCTGAAAGAACCAGTTTCCAATGCGAGTTTTTGGCAGTGGTACTGGGATCCTTAATTGTCTTATCAATAGCAAAGACTAAGGATGACATTGTGAAAATATATGTATATATATCATATAGTTATTAATGTTAAGATAATTCTTTTATCTGTCTTTTAAATGTTGCCAAAATCTTCAGTCATTCTAAAATTGAGCCTACTTTTGAAGTAGCTTATATCAATGAGAGTTATTACTAATAAACATTTCTGCAGATAAAAAAATAACACTTCTGGTGTCAAGAATAAAGGCAATGATGGATCAAAATTCATTCATTACAATCAAATAAATTCCACATAGATATGCATTATTATATATATTCCGAGAAATATATCTCTTTCGTAACATGAACAAAAACCTTTCTAAACTGTTACCATAAAAATATAGCACTTTCAGTTAACGCCAACTGATCAAAAGACAATAAAAGACTGATATCTCCTCATTTACATGATCAAAGACCATTTTTCAACTTTTATTATAACAGAGTCATTGTAAAAATACAGCACTTTGTTTCTGGCCCATCTAGATCTGTTCATACAACTTGTACTGGGGATTTATTCTTGGACGAAATAAATGGACAAGCTAACTCATTCACCCCTGAAGACACATTTGAACTCTTCAAATTCAAAGGTTGGAATACTTCATTTTGAAATTTCAGTGTTGAATGAGTTAAGGATCTACAATATCTGATATGCAATATAGTTTATAAATCCTAGAATACAATACATACAATATTTAATATAGCAATAAATTCTATGGACATATTTCGATTGTACAGCAGTCGAAAACAACGATCTCAAACGTGACATTATCAATATTTTTTCTGTCAAGGAAAAATGTTTTAATCAAGCTTCATCTACTTCATTAAATTTTTTTCACAAAATCAAAGAAAAGTATTTTCTCTTGAAAAGGAAAAAAATCCAGTTCAGCAAATTGAGAAATTTGAATCTTGGAACTTTGATTTATGAAACTTTGACTGTTTTTTTGTATCTTTCGAATCTTTTGTGAAATAGCACTAACATGTGAATATAGAAAATATGGCTGTGAAATGAAAATGTGAAAATATTAGAAATATTAGAATTAAAATAACAGATATGCCAATATTTACAATTTCCAGTGTATATGGTTATCATGATATTACTAATTTATCTATCTAAAAAAACAGATTCTGGTCTATCATTACAGCTACAGATCCAACATCTACTAGCTAACATCTAATCCTCTCATAGAGGAAAACTTTGCGTAAAAATGGCAAGCATTGCATGATTTTACTGAAAAGGATAAATGTCAAAATGTACAATGAAAATCTATGTTTAGATACACTATTTTGTTATGTAAACTATTTTTAAGCAGGAATTTCATCCAAGCACCAATTTAGATCCTGTGACGATTTCGGATATAATTTTTATTCAGCTATTCGATTGGATGTCTATCTATAGACTCATAAAATGTTCTATTCCTGTGTACCTGGGATTTCTGAAACTGAGCCTGGACTTGATGAACATACAATAACAATGATAAACATCCTTGTACATGAAGTGTTATAACACAATAACCAAGGGTAGCTGGATGATGTTAGATGACACGTTTTTTGCTGCATTCTCATTGGTTGGATTATAATCATGTGGGTGTCAGTGATTTGTGATATTAACTGTGTTACTATTTTTAGAAACAGTAGGTCAATATTTTCCCCATTTTTGGTATTTTGTTATCACTTCAACTTAACCTCATAATATTCTCTGCAAAAACTGCGAAAGTGTAGTACTTTTTTCTTTGTAATATTCTCATGATCAATCATATCTAATGAAAAGAAAATAATTTCACATCTTATATAAGGGTTTTTGTTTTCTCTATATATATCTCATTTTTTAAAGTGATCTGAGCAATTTCAATGCATACGTTCTAGTAAATGTTTAAAAGGAGTGATAGATGAATAAACATCCCTGTAGAGATTATACATAATATAAGCTACTTTGAAGTTTTCTTTGGAGTGGAACTCTTTTTGGAAGGAGATTCATATAACAGTTACGTAACATACATCCTTAATATAGTTGCGAATGCTACACAACGTTTGATCAGACAGTAAAGATCATCGAATTACTGTAAGATCCCTTATTCATCTTGTTACCTGGTATATGTCAGACTAAAAATATTCCTCCGTTTAAAATTGCTTTGACTGCAGAAATAAATATTCATACAAACAGTCTTAGAATTTAGGATTTATATACACCACAGACAAAAGGTTTATGAGATTTAGATTTCTTATAGACCTACAGAAATGTTGATAGACCAGACATTTACCAAGAAATGTTCACTTATATATCTAGTGTTTAATAACATGAAAAAAAGAAAAGGCGTGTAACAAAAATTAAGAGGCCAATGGGGCTTAACAGTCACCTGATTTCTGATATTTTGTTTTTTAAAAATGACTAACACAAATATTAGATTATATTAAAAAATCACCAGGACTGTCTTATCCAATGTCTAGCATGCAGATTTAAGACTGGACAGTATTTGAGAGTATTTGAATCTAGCATGTCTGGGTCAAAATGTTTTTAGCACCTCCGACTCCTCATTCTTGGCCCCACACTTCAGCCCCTGGTCAAATGTTCATATCATCTACGATCTTCTCATGCATATATACAATGTTATTCAAACCGGTTTAGAATTTTCAAACTGAAAATGAACCAAAATACCCAAACGTATAATTTTCCTACAGAAACTACAGTAAATTTCACCGCACATACCCAGGGGAGAGCATGAAGTACTGGAGTAATGAAATTCTAAGTTTTGATAAACCATCTTTAAACCCTTTCATCTATATATAAAGAGTATTTGTTTCCAGCATATCTGGGTCTGAAGAAGGTTGTTGAAATTTAAGTCAATTTGACCCCTTTTATCCCCACCCTTCAGCCCCTTGGGGTAGGCCAGGGTCAAAATATTCATAGCATCAAACTTTCAACTCATGATTATAATTCCAATCAAGTATGAGTTATTTCCAATAGAAAATGAACTAAATATTCCAAAAAGTATCATTTTCCTAAATAAACTATAGTTAAGTTCACAATTTTGACAATTAAAGCACCTCAAGACCCTTCCATGTATGAAGAGTATTTGTTTCCAGCATAACTGGTTCTGAAAAAAAAGATAGTTGAAATTTAAACCAATTTGACCCTTTTGGGACCCAAGACAGCCCCTCTGCCCCTTGGGGTGGGCCAGGCTCAAAATGTTCATAGTGTCAAATGTTAACTGTCCTCTCAGGGTTATAATTTAAATCATGTTTGAATTATTTCTAGTTGAAAATGAACAAAATATACCCAAAAGTATCATTTTCCTATATATCATATAGTTAACTTCACCCCCCGTCCCAGGGACGCCCTTGGGGCGGGGACCATATATTTCACAATTTTGGTGCATCTTTGGCCATGGAAGGTTCTGCAAAAATTTCATTGTAATTGGTTCAGGGGTTTGTGAAAAGAAGTTGAAAATGTAAATTGTTTACGGACAGAAGACGCACGATGCACGACACACGACGACGGACAAAAGGCAATTAGAATAGGCCACTTGAGACTTTGTCTCAGGTGACCTAATAAAATAAGTATACAACTATAATTTGGCAGAGGAATTTTTCTTTCACTATGATACTTATCATTGAATCATATACATGTACAATGTGCATTGTACATCATAGGAAAATACTTCATAGACAACTTGGTCTATAGTGTCCTAGTATAGTGTATAGTATCCTAGTGTTTTTCACTATGACAGGCTATGGGCCTCCCTTTAACTGTTATGTATACCGTTATTAGTTCTCTGTGTTCATAAAAATTACGATACATATTTTCAAAATCAATTGCACATTATCCATTATTTAATATGAAAATGTATTGGAAATAAAAGGAATGGGTGTATATTTAATAGATTATATATTGGTGTCCATTTTGAATAAAAAAACAACAAAAGGCAGTCATTCAAACTGGATATGACATAGACTCTCAACAATTTTTACCTATCTCGGCTGATGAAGAGCAGGAGTCCAAATTTTTCAATGGATAAAGTTCTATGTAATTTGTTAAAAGCATGTTTTTCTTTGGAGTCATTTCAAAGTTATGTAAAAAAAAATCCAGTAAATTGAAAAATAAGAGCAAATATTTCAAGTTATCTCTCTTTAGATAATAAAAGACAACCAAGACTTTGAAAATAAAGATTATGAAGTTGATAGGATAAATGTTTAGCATGCAATTATAAGTCAGTAGACTTTTCTTTTATTAGGGATAAGTTATAAGGCATATGAATATTGAATGTAAATAAAAAAAAAATCACAACATATTCATCAGCAGCTCAACTTGAACTATTAGTGATAGTCTATTTCATTTGAGATTCTGTAAGAAAATACTTATAAAAGATCACCCTTTTCATCGACTACAGTATTATGTCTATAAATAATTTAAATGTTGAAAAAGATAAATAAAAGATCACTGTTTCAATTTTCCTGCAATATTCAGAATATTATGTTGAACAAAATTAAATGAATATTATTTTTTAATAATTAGGTTTCAAAATATCAAGTAATTGAATAACATTCCATCACCGTCATGCACTTACAACAAGAATCAATTATAAGGATATCAGATTACATGATTAGGGAATATTCTCATTATTTAGACCAGAAACATTTTTCTATGAAGTGATTAAAAAATACTGACAATAATATACAAAAAGTTGTATAAAACGATACAAAATTTTAAGTACAAATTTTCATAAATATTTATAATTACATCACGGAATTAGTTTTATCTAAGTCCGTGATTACATGTAGTACGAAATTGAAGTAAACAATTACAGTACACAACAGATGTACACAACCAATCAAGTATAAGTCTTGTAAACAAACTCTCCACATCATTATGTGACATTTAGGTAAGATCATCGTGTAATATTCCTGTTTTGCAGAAGACAGGGGCCACTTTCACTTATCCGGTTCAACACTTTCAACCAGCTAAACTTGAAAAGAAAATGACAGTCTCACATCTGAGCAGAGGCTTATATTACCTCTGGAATATTCCACATGTGCATACATGTATCAAGAGGTGAAGACATGCCTGATCGAAACTAAAATTCTGACTGTTGCTAGTTTGCATTGGTTTTTTTTTATAAATTTTGGGATATGTTATATAATTTAGTGGACATATGAAAGGACATATAATTCTCAATAGATTTTTATTTATCTGTCATAAATCTACAAAACTACATTTTTAGCTAGGCTTTCTGTCTGTTCCAAGTGCCTTTAATTTTGTTTATTGCAGAATATATCTGAGCCACCTCAAGTCTTTCAAACAGGATGTATGGATACGACCCAGATGAGTTGAGAACCGTATGAGTTGCTTCCCTTAGAACTGGTATCATCACTTATGGATTAATTCAATTTTTTTAGAACTCCTCTGGAACATTATTTAAGTGTTACCAGAAATGACATTTCCTATCAGTTTGTTGAAGACAAAGAAAAAGGTGAAACATCTTACCACCTTTTTCTTGAATAACTTCAACCACTGAAATAGTGGTTGCAGTTGTTCACCTGCCTTTCACCAAGGGAGCTGGGATCGGATCATTTGCCCAACCCACAGACCCTCAGCACGCTTCTATCCCGGTTAACAAAAGTAATTAATTTGAATTAAAAACTTGTTTTATAACTCTTCTAAAATGAATAAAGTTTAATTTCAAAAAATTTAAAGTAGAAAATAATGATATTATCTTTTGGATGAAATGAAGAATAAGTAAAAATGAGGCCTTGTATGAAGGCCTGTAGTCTGCAAAAAGGGAATATCACCGTCAGTTACACAACACAAACACGAACATATTGAATGTAGTTGCAATATATGGATATAAGAAAATGAATTGTTTGATAGATATAAAATATTTTTCTTCACAATCGGCTGAAGTCTTTGTTGTTCGAATGATCTGCTTTTGAATGATTTGTAGGATGTAAAAGGAATCTGTTGAATTCTTCAAAGCTTTGTTTGATACTGTCTCTGTCATGGATGCTACAGCCACGTACGGCCCAGGGCCTGTGGCCTTCCTCCAGGTTTACCTCAAGGATTTCTTGCAGCTGTGGAAACAAAGGGGAGTAACTCTAAACAAAATTAACTAACAAGTATTACAATAAGGAATACCACTGAAGTTTTAAAAAAAAATAGAAACATGTACAGTACCCTCCCCTTAATTTCATTTCCAATATAACAGAAGTGGGACTTAGCTAGGGAACTATTGTTGATCAGGTATGTAGCTCAGTTGGTAAAAGTGACTGTAATTGTGATGGGATGGCCAGGTCTTATCAAGTTACATTTTTTTTTCTTGGAACATTGCTATTGATATTTTATTTCTTCATTATTTTTTCATTAAAGTTCCTCCTCAAGGTATATGTAATCTTTCAGAAATGATTGATTGAGGCAGATACCCCCAGGTTTTGAAAAATTGTCATAGCCAGACCTTTTTTTTTAAATGATTTTTTTTTAAATTTTACCTGAGAGGGAGATTTTGCGTCCTGTTTATCTTGGTAACTACACAACACCATTAAAGGGAGATCATCCAATACAGGATCACCTAGTGCTTTGTGGAATTCGTTACTGGCAAGCTTTAGGGTCTCATCAGAAGATGTGCTATCCACCACAAATATGATTCCCTGGGCTCCGGTATAATATCGGTCCCAATACGGACGGACAGATTCACGACCTAGAAGCAAAAGAAAACAATATGAAAACTAACTCATTCCGCACTCCAATTACTTACGTTTATAGATCTGCATTAGGTGTTTAAATATTTCTAATTTTTAATTTAATATAAGGTCAACACAAGTTTCCTAAAAACTTTATTTATCAGTTTCATTTTTATATGCTAACTATTTACCTTTAAAAACTTCTACCTATGATTTATTCAATCAATTAAATATTTTGCACAACTATTCTAAACATCTTTTTATTTCCTTTTTTACGAATACGAACAATGCAGGAAAAATGTGTGTCATCTAATATTTATATATATCTAAAATCATGAAAGTTCACAAGTTTGAAGCTGATCAAATTTTACAAGGAAGATGTTTTTTTCAGAAGGAATTTTATATTCCCCTCTCTGGTGACCTTGACCTTTAACCCTGAAAAAAAAAATTCAGGCCAGCAAGATTACGTGGGTGAAGTTTGGAGCTGGTGGATGTTGCAGTGAAAAAATATCAGTACAACATCTACTGTGATCTTGAAAGATCTTTAATCACTGACCCTAAAAGAACAATAGGCTCCTTAAGAACAATAGGCTCCTTCCATAGCCCAGAAGCCTGTCATGTGTGAAGTTTTAAGTGTGACAAATATTGAAATGACGGTATTTTATCTAGAAACAGTTCAAGTAAGCTAATATACCAAAACTTTATATGGGGTTTAAAGACCACATCCACTATAGCAGTTATATTTAATTTAAAGGCCATGCAAAAAAGAAATCTTCCGATTCCTTGCATTCTTGCAAGAAAACAAGAAAACAAATGATGATAGTGATTAAGGCCGTGCAAAAATAAAGTATGGTTCGTTGCATTCTTGCCAGAAAACTGATAAACTGCAGCCTCAAATTTCCTTGACATCAATATAACAGAGTCATCAAATAATGTTTATTTTTGATACTGAAACACAAATTTTGTTTTAGGTTTATAAACTTATCACTTTACTTGCCTCCAAGTTCTTTGACATCAACAATACAGTCGTCAAACATCAGAGCTTTGATACTGAAACCTGAAAAGATGTAAAGAGCAATTGCATATTTTCATTTTTAATGAATTATTCAAATTTTTGCCCCAGTTTAACTTTTGACTTTTTCACCCTTTATGATAATGACAAGATATTTTATCATAAGAGCCAACATTCAGAGGAATTAATATACTTTGATAACACCCTGGTAGTACTCATAAAATAAGACGCTGATGTAGTGAAGTTCAGAGACACTTATATTTATCTGACAATAATTAAGCTCATGACTGGTAAAAAAGAAACCCACCCACCCTGAAATATCATAATGAACTATTCCAACCTTTGAATTGGAAGAGTTCAAATGTGTCTTCAGGGGTGAATGAGTTATAAAGAGTCATCAAATGTTCTTTCTTTGGCTTGTAATAAACCCAGTCCCTTCTTTGTGTCAGGCCTGCTTCTGGGATTATTGCAAGACAAACAAATAAAAAAAAGCTTAAGGTAGCTTTTACTTTTGATAATACACATCCCCCAACTCGACACTTCATTGAGAAATGATATGATTTTGTGCAAGTGAATTGTCTCCACTTGAAGCATATTTAGGGTTTTCCCTTTATTCTGTATAATAAGAAGAATATTTTAAGAGATCATGATTTTTCAAGATTCTGACGTCTACAAAAAGTCAAAAGTAGAATTATGGTACATGTACACATTTATATTATATTTGTTCCTACCAATAGTTGGTGGTATGTCTTCATACTTTTCCCCACTAAGCACTGCCAAGAGGGAGCTCTTTCCAGACCCTTCTAGTCCAATACACAACACTGTGAAATTTGGCTTGGCCGGGGGAGGTCCAAATCCACACAGTCTCCGGAAGAACTATAAAATATTGAATTACATGATGAATAACCACGGATAATAATTTGTGAACCACTTTGAGACAACCTACGAACTAGGTTGTGATAAAGCGTTTTTTAAGAACCTCAAATTATTATTATCATTATTAATAAAGTAGCTCATCCCCATACTCCAAGGGGTACACTCACTTACTCTTTTTGCACCCCTGGTATATGTTTTGAAAAAAATCAAAGGACCTTGTGGATAACAGAAGACTAGTTTGGTTCTTTGATGTACATCAAAAGAATCCCGTGGCAGCATAACGGT
>JAUMHH010008458.1:0-25714 GCA_032359455.1 Chlamys rubida
ACTGGCTGACACATTATGAAATCTATTCCCCGTTTCATTGCCTGGTATCACTGTATAGACTGGCTGACACATTATGATATCTATTCCCTGGTTCATTGCCTGGTATCACTGTATATAGACTGGCTGACACATTATGAAATCTATTCCCCGTTTCATTGCCTGGTTAACAGCTGGTTGTGCTGAAGCTAATTAAACCAGAGACCCATTATCCATATAACACATTTTTAAACTTTACACCGAACTTAACACACAAACTCTGACAAATTCTATACGGATTGTAATGGCTTCCGGATTAGTCAGATTGTAACTCATATACATACATGTACAAGCAGTTTGTCTTTGGTTGTAATTTATACCCACACATTAATTTTCTAGAAATTGCTGTTACAATTAACAGAACATCATGTTGATTGGACTTAAAATATTTTTAAGAAAAATGAAGTTATGGTTGCATATATAATACTGCATGTTTCCAGAGTATAACTAAAAGTTTTGGTTTTAAAGGATGTTCCTTAATATAAACAATGGCAGGCTTAATGGAGGAATGGGTTAGCAATCGTATCAGCTGCTATTTTGTTATGTAAATATGGATATTATACATGTATATATTCGAAAGCTTCCCAAATCTTCCTGTAATACAGAGAATGGAGATTCGTGAGAAGCTGACCTGCGCTTCTTGAAATACATGGCGTACATAGAGACTTGATTTGCTCCTTGGAATACAAGCACACCGAGTCTGGAAAAAAGCAGAGATTGTGCATGTGATTCATCTACACGATGTGTACATGATAAAACTAAATGATTTTAGAAAGCTAATCGCTCCACACCCAGTAGGTGTCGGCCCCAGAATGATAACAAACATCACAGATATACACCAATAATAAACAGAAACGTTGATAATACACTACAAACAAAACTCTGATATCTGGCCGGGCGATGAGGTCATTGTGTCACACCCGTGTTACAACTCCATCAGACTACAGTAATAAGGTTGGGGATATTGAACTGATTAACCTTAACCAGTGATTGGTCTGACCATCCCATCTCCGTACTCGGAAATTGCGTCTGTGTCATTGCCCTGTCAATGTCAGTTTGGCTGGACATTGGCTATGTTAGCTTAATGTGATCACCAACTATTTCATTTAAAAAGAAGAAAAAATTCGCATTTTTTTCTGTATCATCAACTGTGACGTCATAATAGCATAATACAGTAATAGAATATGACATTGCTTTGTTGATAGTTAGCATGCATTCTGAACCCATTTTTGTCACTTTTTCTGAGAAAACTGATATAAAATTTAATCAATAGCACTGATGGAAAATTTGTAGATAGCCATTTGTCGGTATGCAAACTTTTGTAAGAATGCTTTTTTCTTTTGTTTGGTCATATCCTAATGATCGTTTTACAGTGTTCCCTCAATGCTTAAGTAAATCTTAAATTTACATCATTCTTTCTCCCAAATGAAATAAATGTGATGTTCTGAAATGAAAAAAGATTTAACAGTGATAAGGGTTAACCACCTTATCTCTGTCACATAGCTACCTTGACCTCCAGAATTAGGGAGGCTTAAGGAGGGAGTAATTGAAAATCTAGTACACCTGCATAGATGATTACAGTATTGTAGCCATCTATAACTAGGACAAGCAGATGTCTGTGTAAATACTAAATATCAAGAAGATGAAATGAATGTGAGTTGACCTGTTATTGTGGTGCACAGGCCCTGTATTTATTATCCAATGCAGGAGTAGTTATGCGGCCCCCTAGGGGGTCACCATTTGTCAATGATGGGTGGATGCCTTAACCGTCAGATAGTAGTACATGTACATGGCACAATGATAGAAAAATAAGTTTTACATTAATTTGCCCAACACTTGTGCTGAATGCATGGCTAATGTTGGTTGTCAGCCTGGGGATGTTTGGGTGGTCAAGATTTATTACGAGATTACCACAGAATGTTAGGTTCAAGGTAGAAACATTATGGTCAATTTAGACAGGTGTATTATCTACAAATGTGTGTGGTCAATTTAGAACATACATAAAAGGCTTGGAGTCATAATCCTATAATTCTTTGGTTAGTGCGGTCAGTTTGGTCAGTTTGGCTGATGGTCAAGACATGTTGTGTATCATTAATGTATGTTTGGCTGTCTGGTATAAACTATAATCGTTTAAGAGACATGTGGGCCTCTTAAGCATACTCCTGTGTACTTTAAATAAAGAAATATAAAAATAACGATTTCTGAAGATGCAAATTGTATTGGTATCTGCATAGAATCAAAGGCCATGCCACTGACTAGAGATAGTCTTTGCCATTTGAGAAAGTATTGATGGCTGTTATTGCTGCTTACCTTCCCTTCAGTACTAAATGGGATTACATCTTGAAGTTGTAATCACTTAATTTCATGGGACTGTTCGTGTCATGACCTTAGAATTCGGACTGGTCGTGTTTCTGAGACTATTAATACACCAGTATAGTATTATCATCACCACAAATTGTGTGTATGAATGAACAGAGATAACACAGTTTATCATTGGTGGAGAGAACAGACAGAGATTAATACACCGTTTATCATTAATGAGGATTGGTGTAGATGTGTCGAGATTAACACCTATCTGATTGTATAGTAATGTTAACAGGCCATTTACCCCTGATATAGTAGTGACTCACATATCCAAAAATATAATGTGATGATGTAGTAAGGTCTGTCTATCCAGTATTATCATCATTCATACAGTCCTAACCCCTACATATACTCCTTAAATGTCCTAAACAATTCTTGCAATTTCCTTTAAAACCCTTAAAGTTACACAATTCTATAATATTCTAACAAATTCTTGCAATGTCTATTAAGTCCCTTCCTTTCACATCCTTTAAAACTGACAAAAATTTTGCATTCACTTTGATTTTCATCAAACATCTATCAAAGTTTTTGGAAGGTTGCATTATTTAATGTCTTGTCTTTCTCACTGTAGCCATATTTATTGTGGAAATTGCCAGTTGAGAAGTCATCAATGGCATCATGGTCCAATCAGTATCACTTGGGTCCTTTTTGTAGCTCCTGATTTGTCACAACATTAAAACATGTAGATGATGCAGTTAACTGAATATTTTCTTTGGAACTTTATTTTTGGAATTTGCAAATATCAAAAAAAAGATTTTCATGTTTCCAGTTACAAATAGGATCAGTTGAGTGAACAGATTTGAAGACCTACAAATGTACTTGTTCTTGGTATTTAAGGCGGTAACAATTTGTCGCAAATTCCGTATAAACAAAGTAGGTACAAGGCAGTAGTGATGAACGATTGTGTTTAACCCTATAGTTACTGAGGTCAGTGACATACTGGTACTTAATTATCCTGTGATTCATGTTGAATCTCCATAAAGAGTATATCTAACAGGGGTCCATGTCCTTTGTCTGTAATGGATGTGTTCAGCAGGGTCCTCTTCCAGCGTCTGCCCTGTTGTATATAAGTATCGTACAATCTTGTTGATGAGACAGTACAAGGTTAGTAGTACTGTTAGGCGTGATATAGTTTTGTTTGTCTGGAAACATTTCTAGACAATCACTTTCTTTTCATTAGCACCAGATCTACAGTAACGCTGTAGACCAAGTTCATTGTGTCTATATCTGTGTCACTATGTCCACATAAGGGGTATTTCATAAGGCTAAAGTTTATGATAGTATATAAGTTACCTGTCTAAACTGACCAAAAACATGTATGTATGCCTGTATAATTCAAATTGAAGACAAATGCATAAGAATCAATACTGTTGTTCAAGCCTAAATGATTAGCTTAATGACTAATGAGTTGTTACCACAAATGTTTTAAAAGCAAATTTTTTAAATGCAAATTTTAAGAAATGTATGGAATTTTATGAAAATGGTCATTTTCAGTCTCTCTATATTCACAACTTTTTAGTTTATTCAAATAATTGTTTTTTAAATATATTCAAGATGAAAGTTTTGAGTTTGATGGTCATTAAGAGAATCATGCTTACGAACAGCAAGTGATCCCAGACTCCTATCTTGTTCACAATGTAATTTATTTCTATATACATAGGATCTGTATTGATTTTATCAGAAAACCTGTCCTTTCCCTCCAGGAATAACGTTTCTTTTTATGTTGAATTGTGTACTCAGCAGGAGTGGATTCAGATTTCATATTTAGAGTACCTAGCCCACAGGTAGATTTGAAAAATCATTCTAGCCAAAACTAATTTCATTGGAGAGAAAAATGAAAATTTTCATTAGTCCTAACATAAATGTACTAGTTCTTAGCATTGAGCTAGTGGAATTATATACCTGGAATTGTAGAATTTTACAACATGGCTAGATGAAAGTACACACATGGGAAGGTTCCAGTGTACTTAAAAATCACATCTTGTATTGGACTTGATGAAAAAAAGCACAACATATTGTGTAAATATATAAATCTATGTTCTATGGTAATTGTTACTAAATATGATATTTTTTTAGTTATTTTGCTGCTGCACCTGTCAAGTCTGGTGTAAACAACATAATAATGATAATAATATATAATCAACCCAATTTACCGAGGATACCAACCTAAATTAATCAAAGTAAATGTATCGGAGGTTTTACAACACAAACAGATACAATGTCACTGCTGTATCGCAAACAGTCTGTAACGACCCTATTGTATGTGGGTGTATATATCTAAAAATTATTGATAGCAAGATAAAAATTACACCAAAAGACATCGGAGTGTCAGGGATGGTCCATTTACATGGTGGAAACATGACGAGGATTCAGATGTTAGCAGAGATCAACACTGGTATTGAGGCAATCTGTTGTTGATCATACACCTTAATTAATGTCAACATTACATATGGCACAAACAGGTATGTTGTGTTTACATTAATTTGTATAGTGTGGGGGGGTGTCGTCTTGCACATAAACATAAAAATATGCTGCAGAAAACGTCCTTGTGTTATGTTTGTACTGGTCAACAAGTACATTGGGTACTGCAGATGAAAGAGTACCGAGTACTTCAAACTTCAATAACATAAAAAGGTGACAGAGAAGGGTTGCAAACTTCATAGTTGGAATACTAACCTGCAGGCAGATTTTGAAAAAAAATATACCAGTACTGAGTAGCCTAGCCTATAAAGCTTAAGAGTGGAGTTGCACGTCCCCTAGCTGCCATTATAGGAAAGGTTGTAATATAAAGTTATTCCCAAATATAGAGCGTTAGTTACAGTACCAACATTTGTGCTGTAAATGTAGAGTACATTACAGCACAAGTGACCACAGATGAAGGTTCATGTCACCACAGCTTTTTCCTGGTAGCACCAGTATCCTCGAGTTAGCTTACAGCACCAGAGTAGCAATATAAGTGCCTTAAAGTTAGGTTACAGCAGTGGGGTAGTTGCAGAACTTGAATGTTGGTGTCTAGGCTGCAGCACTAGGGTTGACCGGTACCTTTACCTTAAATTTAGGTTACAGCACTAGGGAAGCTGCAGTACCTGGGTGTTGAAGTTCAGGCTGAAGTACCAGGGTAGCTCCAGTACTTTAGGTTACAGAACTAGGGAAGCTCCAGTAACTGGGTGTTGAAGCACCAAGGTAGCACCAGTACCTTAAATTTAGGTTGCAGTACTGGGGTAGCTGCAGAACCTGTGTGCTGAGGTTGAGGCTGAAGCACTAGTGTAGCTCAGTACCATAGATTTAGGTTACAGAACCTGTGTGTTGAGGTTGAGGCTGAAGCACTAGTGTAGCTCAGTACCTTAGATTTAGGTTACAGAACCTGTGTGCTGAGGTTGAGGCTGAAGCACTAGTGTAGCTCAGTACCATAGATTTAGTTTCAGAACCATGGTAGCTGTATTGTACCTTCCTGATCATAAATATTGAGGTTTAGGACTCAGCACCTGGGTAAGCAACTGTCCCAAGAGACTGGTAGTGAGAATTAGAGGTATAGGTTTCCCGACATTACAGTGAGCTATCTAATTAGTACAAGTGTAATTAACACTTCAAGAGAAGACCATTTATCTGAGAATTCCAATCAGGAAAGAACAATCAGTTTTTAAACTGAGGAAAGTAATCAGTTTGTGGCGTTTCTATCATATGAGGTGTGATAGGCATAGCTTTTTGTCGGCACAGAACACATTGCAAGGTTGATACTGAAGTTTCCAGGTAGCTTAGTACCAGTCACTGAAAAGAACCAAGGAGTAATTCAACTCGGATTTACATTAAAATAGATCTACCAATGTAAACATTCAATGTATATTCTGTTAATTTGTAATGTATATATCAGGTATCACCTTATTCCAATTACAACAGAATTGTTCCAGAGTTTTAGTGTTCTTTAACTATGCCATTTCAATGTGTCCCCACTATGTGGGGTTCACTGTTCAGTATAGAGCCTGCTGCTGGATAAAAGGGGACCTAATTACACTTCAGCTTAGGTTTCTGGAGGAGGAGGAGGAAGTATGTATTTATACTGCTGCTTAATGACCTAACATATCAATTTACTTGTAATGGTCAGGAGAGTCTGCACTCTTAGTAAATGTACTTCTGGTACTGTGTAGCTAGGCCATTATCACCCGCCCTACTCCGTGTGGTAAATGTTGGAAATTTTGATACATACGTTTTGTCAAATTATATGAAAAAAAAATAGATAAGATTTAGAAAAAAATTGTTATTTAAACATTAACTGTTCTCTTTTATTAATAAAATATTAATGATTTTCAATTTGAATTTCAAAACTTTTGTTGAGTGATTTAATTCAAATTTCGAGGAACTTAGAATTTACAGAATTTTTCGTATTGGAACATTTCGGATATTGAGATAAAGCTGGAATCAATTTGATAACAGTTTTGGTAACTTTTTCAAGTGTTACTTGATAAGAGTTTTTAGGATAATTGCTTTGAATCACGTGGTACACACAGATTTGTTTGAGTTCTAGGTCATGTTGAAGTCATTCAGCAACTTGCAAAGGGTGCAATTTTCGGCTGTGACAATATTGACTTTGACCCAAAACTGAATTATGTCTAGGTTTAAAAAGGTCGGCCTAGGCAAATAAAGAGTGACAAATTTGTTGTTGATAAAGGAAACAGCGATCACAAAGGGAAGGAAATTCACTCAAAATCATGTCTAAAATCTGTGTGTCCGAGGTCAATGGTGTTTGATTGCCTCATTGTAAAATCCTGGTAATTTTGAAATGCAAAGAGATTTTCATGTTAAATGTTACAGATAGACAATATATCTCCACCACACATGCAGGCATACACACATAGGGAGATATTAGCCTGGTGGCATAGGACTCAGTAGTTAGCACCTGATAAGGCAGCTCCTGCGAATTCCTCAAAATTGTTTTCCTTTTCATTGTCTGACACATGACATTGACCCACTTTTCAACTTTACAGGTCACCGGTGTCAAATAAGAACATTAAAATAAGAACTGTTACACCTTTATAAGAGATGTAGTAGTTAGTTTAAAGTACTTGAAGTATAATGACATCCAATGATCTGTATAAAAGATTCAGAATTTGTAAAAATTACCTCCTTCAACATAAAATGAATAGAGCCTAATACAATATAAGCTTGTACTGAACCTTCAACTTCAGTAAGTGATACATATATGCTGTACAGTGTTAGTCATAAGTACATGTAGGAGCCAAAAAGATCAATTTAGATAGAGTATCAACTGATTTAAAAAGAAATATCCTAATGGTCATTTACCTGTATATATTAATTTAGTATAAAGGTTTTGCCTGCCGTAACTCTAAGCCCCTGGCTAACAGCTGGGGTTCCTGATTATGTGGCTGGTATATATATGTACTGCATTGCACTTTAATGCTAAGCAGGGGTCATAAATTTTACTCATTATATCCCTTAACTTATTCACCCCTGAAGACACATTTTAACTCTTCCAAATCAAAGGTTGGAATAGTTCATTTTGAAATTTCAGGGGTGAATGAGTTAAGTATGAACCTACTGTATATTTGTTGTGTGTCAATAACAGTTCTATACCCCAATCTGTCCCGCTCTACATGCACTGCATTGCTGGGTGTATTTACCACACCAGGTATAGATTTTACCTTCTTTCTGGTTGATGGTAAAATTAAATAATAAAATTACAGCTTACAGTGTCAGATTTATACAATGACTGCATGACCGATTTAAAATGAAATGATTGTAAAATACAGGTAATACCGGGTACTTGGGAAAAGGATTTATAGAAAAATGTGTATTAAAAACCTGAGTATTTGAAAAATTCCGTATTATTCTTTGTAAACATTGACTTTTTTTATTATGTCTCTTTAATATAGACTTTGGACCATGAAATATCTTGAATATTCTTATCTTGGAGCAGGATTTTTTGTTCATTATTTTAAATACTTCTTTACTGTTATCACAAAGTTTTTGCAGACATGGTTCCAATGATAACGTAAGGTTATACCCTGTATATATATGTTATGAGAAATTGAAGAGATATCTAGTGTTAGGTTTTATCTGACATGGAAGGTAAATCTGTGTTGGCCGACCTGTTTGTAGGTAATTGGGTTAGATGTGTACCTGTATTAGGTAATTGGGTTAGATGTGTACCTGTATTACACACATGTATTACAGAATGAAGGCAGTGATACAGCTATATTGGACGTGCCTGTCTGATAGCATCATAGATAAGTCGGTCACTTATGATGATATACACAAGGCACAGTTCCATGTTCTAAGTTAGCACTCTCTCCTATGTATGACGTGATTTTATATAGTATTCTTGGGCATGAATTCCAGCCCTTTCCCTTTCTTGATTCTGGAAAAGACTTTGGGCATCACTTTAGTGACATTTCCATCGTATCCTCCTTATGATTATGGCCAGGCAGCTGATTTCAGAGGACTGATCCATAGGGAGATGCAAGTCAGATCTTTCCAAATAGAGGTAAAAAAAATGGTGGAAAAAGATTAAAAAAAAGAAAAGAAATGAAAATAGAAATGATGAACAACTACACCACTGAATCCGGTACAAAATGTAATGTTTGATTTACATCCTACGTGCTGACATGTTTCGGCCAAAGGGAAGCCGTCTTCAGAGCACAGTTACATGATGTTTATTTATGTTCCCTACCACCACTATGGAACTGACTTCCTTGCAGGGACGTTGGGTCTACACCCCCCAGTTGTTACTAAAAAAAAGAAATATTGGGATTTTTAAGGCTTTTTGACACCCTTAAATCAGTGGATCTAAAACTGAAAGGGAGAGTGTCATTACATATAGTCCTCATTATGTAACGTGTCGCACACATACAACTTGCTGGCTACAGGACACAACAGTCTATTGTGGTAATTAAGGCACCTGCTATTGATAATGTCGGGGACAAGAAGAATCTGTTTTGAGTTTAACATTGTTGATACAAATCTTTGTATCTTATTGTACTATACAACACAGAGACAGTACCAGTACAGCAATTCACGCGTGTAAAGCATGCAAAAGTACATGTTTAGTAGGAACTCTGGCTTGTAATGAAGTGATACCTCGAACAAAGAATGGTTGCATGAATATTGAATACAAACCCTTACAAATATATATTCCTTTATGGAGCTATACTTTCTTAGATCACTCAGGTATGGAGTTCATTAAAAAGTATGTTTTTGCTATTACTTGAATTAAAAGTCTTACGAGTATCTAGTAAATTGTGTCTGTAATGAACTGTAGGAATAGGATACAAAGTTGACACATGAGATCAATCGGAACTCTTATCAGAATTACGTCTTATAAAGTCCCCAACACATGTAAAATGCTTGGGTGAGTTCCAATAGAGTACGTCGCTCTGTGATAAAACCTGTACTTTCTTGTACGAGCTTCCTATTAGACACATGGAGATTTTAACAGACAAATGTACATACATATTTATGATGTTTAATTTCAAGGTCTATACGCCTTGAACTCCAAGTGATCTGTGTGATGTTGTATCTAAAGTGAATTAGGAGATGATTGATTGGCATGAAAGGTTTACTGGATGATGGCCTGGGTTTTAGACAAAAATTGACAAATAAACCTGAAATTTCTGTTAAATGTCAAGGAATTTTGGTTCAGATATTGAGATATTTGTACTGATGATTTTAATTCAGAAATTAAAATAAAATGTGATCAAACATAAAAATCTGCATCAGCATTTTAGTCAGAAGCATTATTGTATCCTGTCAGTAATAGTTTATTTGACACTTAATTATTTGAAAGCTTCGATCCTAGATCTTCATTAAGTTGTTCTCTAAGTACTAGTTTCATAAAGCTCAGGGCTAGACAATAAGGATAGCACGCTAGTCTAAAAATAGTGAAATGACCAGCTGGACAAGTGCTTCTAAAAACTGCATGCTAGCCCAGTTAAAAATGATTTGTCAAAAATTGATATTAATTATAATGTTGCATAATATTGGGTAAGAGGATTTTAATTTGCACACGGACAAGTAAAATTGTAAACTTTTTAAAAATCCCAACTGACTTATTGATTTTAAAATTATTTTTTTTTTTTTTTTTTAATTAATGAATAGCCTTTTTTTTTTTTTTTTTTAATTAATGAATAGCCCTGTAGTTATTAATGAAGCAATAGATGCATGAAAAGCACAGATGATTCATTCTATTTACACAGAACAGGACAGTCCTGGATGCTGTGGCACATACCTTCCATAAAGGGACCTGTCTATCATATTGTACATGTGCTGATCCCGCATGTACTACCAGTTCCACATGCAATGCATTTTATCATCACACGCAAAGCATCGGTATCACGACACAAGCAAATGATCAAGGCATGCCATCCTTACATCTTCAGGCACGCTTAATATTGCATGATGCCGTTTTTTGGAAACATAGTTGGGGCTATAAAATATCTGTCATCATCCAACAAATGTGCTGAGCATACAGATGTTCTCATTACGGTGTGCACACTTCAAAACACGAAGACTGCACAGTTTATTATACTGGTCGGCCGCCAGCTCTCCATTGATGGCTCTGACGTGTCACAACCTTACAACTACGGAGGGCGTGTCACTATCTCGGCTACAAACATGTTGTGATATATTTGAAGTATATACTGTCACCCTTTAGTGCTGTCAGAAGAAGCTCGGGTTTGGGGATACAAGTGTTTCTGACTTACATATACCGTACTGCTTATTTGATTAAGATAAGTGTCGTGTATATATGGTATGTGTTTACAAATTCACATGTCATTCACATTAACATATGTGTGCTATTCACATATTGATTTATTCACATTTCATACATTAGTCACGTCTCATCCTGAAGCTGCATGTGTTTTATATAGGTAATGTGAAAGTAGGTACTAGATGATCGGCGCCTTTCACACACAAGTTGTGAATGAGGCTCAGTAATATTGAGTCACTTCATATAAATGCAGTGTAACATGAAAGAGATATATAGAGCCCCAATACACCTGCTGGCTAACAGTGTATTGCTGGCTGGCGGAGCTATCTGTGTTGTGCATTACTCAGCCATCTGGCAGCTTCCCTTTACTCTTCCTCTCCTTGATGCCAGTAAGGGTGTGGACCTAAGGGACTAGTGTGTGTACACATCAGATATAAACATACTAACTCCAGTCTCTCCACAAGTTTATCAGGGCTCCTTAGTGTCTCTGTGGTAATCCGCCTATTTTGTTCCCTTGAAATCCATACAGCATTTGTTTTCTTTTAGAATTACAGAAGTACACTGTGCTAGTATAACTTTGACTGTGGTGAAATTTCTTTGATATTTCATGGTCGACTCATGAAATGAAGTGCAATATCACTAATACAGTAAATGTATAATTGTATATAATTAAGCTCATCTCAATAATAACTGTCACAGACTAGAACAACCTCCCACCAGACCTGCAGCTAGGTTTGGAAACCTTTAAAGTCATCTCTCCTCTCTACACGATTAGCTCTGTACATGTTCTCACTCTCTTTTCCTGTACATAAACACAGCCCAAACATCGACATGATCTTCAATACGATGAAGTAGGTCGATTAACAGGTAGAAGTAGAAGTAAGTTTTACATCTTGTGGATGTTGTGTTGGGTTAAATATTGTGGAATCATTAGACCTCTTATTCTTCTGTACAGTGATACTGCACTTAGCTACTAATGTGTTACAAGCAGTCTAGATCTAAAATCATTAGGCCTGATGATTCAAAGCATTTTAAATATATTGTCAAACAGTTAGATTACAACTTGGATCTATCTGATGGTATTGGTCTGGGATATTCTCCATCTCAGTCCTGAAGTAACTCGAGAGGATTGTAGAAAGCACTGCGGTCTGATAAAGTGATTTTTATGTCACATGAATTACTATCTACCAATGCCTCGTGGTACGTACCTAACGCACAGTACAGAAAATATACTGATATATTGGGTATAGATATGGTACCGTGTGTACCATGTGGTGATAGATATATAGGGAACTCATATCATATATCTGTTCTTGTATTGTGTATATATAGGTATTGTCTATTGTACCAGTGACAATTACACGGAATTAACCACATTTATTACTGAAATTGTGCATGTCATACATGGAATTGACTGATTATCTAGATATCAATCACATCCAGGACTTATCATCGTTATGTAAGGCTGTGTATTATATATACATACATGTGTGTAATTTAAATATTTTAAATGATTTCCCTATGTCAACCAGCTTTATCCCATTGTCTGATATGAAATAAACCCTGTTCACAATCTACAACATTTAACAGATCGGGCCATCTCGAGCAATCACACACAGGCTTATTGGTTAAAATCAATTTAAATACCAGTTAAATACCAGCTAAATTTTAAAATTGCACATCAATTTACAACTTTTTTTCTCATGTAGAAATCTTAAGCTTAGTTTGAGGGAGATTACAGCCCTATTTTATCTCACCTTTTAATGACTGAAATACTAAAAATTCCTCTCTGAATTTAGGTATACTAGCCAGGACACCTCAGGTTGATACACACTATCATTATAAGTATCCATTTATTGAAATTTTTCTTTTACTTTATTGTACCTGTAAAAACTCATTTTTTTCTGTATTGTGGATAAATGACTTAATTATATTTGAGAGGCTTTGAAGTTGAGATAGAAGAATAACAGTGTGGCCCTGTGTTTAGACGTTTTATGAAAAAATATTTTCATTATATTTGACTTTGTTAGGAAATAGGAACATCTCACCAATTAAAGTAGTTAATAAATGCATAAAACTTTGTCCCCACTGTCAAAAAGCAGACAGTGCACACTGACACCGTCAGGCTTTGAGCGTAGTACCAGTACGTCTCTCTCGCGTAAGATTCCGTGTATTACCTGTGATCTAATCCTTACATTTCCTAGGTCACATTCTCAACGGTCAAGGTCACTTCATTTGTTATTAATATCCCAATTATCACGACTAATTAGCATATTAAAGTGAACTGTAAAGTTGATAAAAGATTGACAAAATTTATGATTTGACAAGTCCATTACGAGTTAATAAATCGTAAAATGTTACAAGAGTTCAAAGGATATTGTTATCACCAAGTAATTCATTAAGTCTTGTGTAAGAAGAAATCTAGCATGCATGGCCGTACTCATTAGTTCTGTTGACAGCATATATATACAGCATGAAAATATGCTAGTATGTCGTGTCTTGATAATTAAATGTCAAATGTTGCAAGATAATTTACTCATGCATGCAAACAATGAGTGGGCTGACCTACGGTGTCAAAGTTGATGAGGGGATCAGAGTTTATTCACGGTCGGAATGGAACCAAGAATGAAAACTCATATGAAATTCAGGAGTATTAACATTAAGCCATCCAGATTTGAATTCAGAAATATTAAATAGAGCCATCAAGATTTGAATTCAGAAATATGAACTAGTCATCAAGATTTGAATTCAGAAATATTGACTAGAGTCATCAAGATTTGAATTCAGAAATGTTAACTAGAGCCATCAAGATTTGAATTCAGAAATATTAACGAGCCAACGTCAAGATTTCAATATCATAGAATTAGACTGTATCTTGATGAACCAAAGACAGTCTAGCGGATGAACGCTAAATACACATGATACTACTTTACGTCAAAAATACCAACTCGACTCATCGGTGATGCTAGGGGCCAAAAAGGTAGACTAAACTACTGTTGAAACAGAAGACCCCTGATATCATGAATTTCAAAAACTAGAGAAGTCTGCAACAGTCTAATGTCTGACCAAACTCGCTGTATAAGTTTACCAATAAAAGTAAGACCTGAATATACATAAGTGTTCATTGATTCAAAGACAAAGTCTTTCATTGAATCCATTTAGTTAGTCTTATATTGAAATTGTCCCAAAGATGTAGTCTTATATTGCCCCAAAGTTGGTGTTATTGTAGCAGAACTGGACTGGGTCTATAGTCTGCGACCAGGTAGCTCGATTGGTAGACCGCCTGTCTAGAGTTCAGAAGGTCCCGGGTTCAATTCCTGGTCTGGCCATTGCATTCCTCTTTCTCCTGTTACATTATACTGACTCAAAATTAGAAACTCATATTGACCTAAAGTTAAAATCATACATGTGATGATATGACCCAAAATTAGATTCTTATATCATATCATCTTTTAGTGCATGAAGAATGTGCAAATTTTCCGAAAGAAAATCTTACTAAACAGGTACATGTCCTACTGAACTAAGCTAAAAACTTATAATCGTTTAATTAGGGAAAGCATTGCACAAAAACACATTACAATAGCATTCACATTTGTAGGGACACCTTTCTACATGACCGCAGAAGTTCAAAGGATGTGTAACAATTTCTTTTCAATAATTTAGTTGTGAAATGACTTAAATATGTGTTCTATTTTGCTGCGTACAATTGTATGCGTTTCGTAATTTGAGACAGAATATAACAGAGGATAGAGGTGAACACGTACTTGTCAAGGTCGTGGAGGTGAACAAGTACTTTTCAGTGCTGACACCCCAGTTTTTGGTGGGAGTCCGGGGAGGAGCTCGCCACAAAGGATAATGTAATAGGAACATTTATAAAGAGAATATCGTTATTATACTTGATTATTGAATTAAATAAATTAGATTGCCTGAGTCTTTATCAAAGGTTGTCAGGGATGCAGTTTGCCAAATATAATTTTCTCATATAATGTAAATGTAATTTTCTGGTGTTACAGCAGTAAAATGGAGATAAGGTAATGTTGGAACAATGTGACTCTGCTGTTAATGATTTTCTTCCAGTAAAATTATATCCCTATTATTTTAGGGGTATCTTTGTATTAAGGTTTACAGTTTTTGGAGATGTGTCCAGCTGGCTGTGTTGTGCAAAAACGAAAAATGAGATTTAAAAGATTTCCCGAAAATTATTTTTCCAGCTCAAAGCAGAAAGCTTTAGCTGGTCTGTAATGAAGCCCTGTAGTAATAATTACTACAACGGTACTTCATACACCTAAAAAAATATCCTCCGCAGTATCAGTAACATTGCCTCCAGATCTGTCATGGTAGATCTGTTGGAGATTGGCAGGCCAATTAATTTTATAGGGCTACCCCAACAGAGGCAAATCAAGGATGATACCCAATAATTGATTCTCATATCCTGCACACAGCAGGAACAGACAGAATTAATATGCAATACAAGTTCCGTACAACCTTGGTGGCGGATGATAAAGAAGCTGGTACAGAGATATTTCTCGGGTCGGGAAATTGGTAATAATTGAGTTAGGATAATCTATAGTAATATTTGATGCATAAAATCATGACAGCTTCTTACATTGAACATAAAATTTGTCAGAAATTCCTGGACAGCAATATTTTGTTATATACAGACGCAATTTGTTCAGTGGACACTATATAGAATTTTGTCTATACAGTAATACCTCAACAGTGAATACCAATCATTTCATATTCTGCTTCACTAAGCTTCCTCAGGTGCCATTTTCAATGTACATTTTTTCCAATTTTCTTAACGATTTCCTTAAAGATTCCCTTCAATATTTTGCCAAACCCCTTCGTAACAGCACTTTTATGCTGACAAATGGTGGCATTGTGTCAAGGTTTTCATGTTATAAATCAAGATATTGTTGTGGAAAAACGGAGAAAGGGAGCCTTGCAAACAATGGCACTAAGCATGGGGTTAGATGTGACTAGGGGCATCATAAATGGAGCTTTTATTGTATATGTGTGTAAATTTGACTTCAGTTAAGTTCTAAATCGAGATGAGGGGGCTCATAGACTCTCGCACATCTATGACCAAGTATTAAACAAAGCGTAACTGAATCGAGTCATTTCGGTACATATATAACAACTATTGTAGTCTGACAGCGTAGCTGAATCGACATAGATTTTGTGGACAACTCGTACACATTTGTCTGATGAAGGTGACGGTGTACATACCGTACTAGTCATCAAAACGTCACATAGAAACACTTAATGGTTGTGTAAAAGAACTTTTCATAAGCATCAGTTAAGGTTATGGAGTCTATCAGTTACAACATTAAATTATTCAGAGGAAGTGAGATTATTCTGGACAAAGTGGCATTCGCAATTGTAAGTGTGGTAAGTACCGGACAACTAATGAAACAGTTACTTATAGTTTTTGTACTTTGATGTTCAGCCAAGTCCAAAAAGAACAACACATTTTTAGGTTTGTTCATTAAGGAAACTTTGCCTAATGTTTGTGATTGTGTTAATGATGTGAAAGTGAACAATTTTGTTAATTATGTAAAAGTGTGTGTATTTTGGTCAGGGTTCTGTAAGTGTGTCATCACAGTCCTTGTGTAACGTAGATTGGCACTGTAAAACTTTGAAGATGGTAACATTTGTAAGAGCCTATGTCAAATGAAATGACTGTTCCACTTAGTGCTAATGGATGGTGTAGTTGGACTTGTCTGTAGTTGATTTAGTTATTTGCGATGTACATATGGCTTTTGTTACCTCTTCTCTCACTTGTATTTTTAGGGTTTACGTTGTCCTGATGATAAAAAAAAACTAGCATAACCTTCACAGGGTATTATTTTAACATAAATTGGTCAATCTGACTTAGCCTAGATGGAAGCTTTCCAAGGTCAGGTTAGGATATACATTTCCTTAATATTTATTTGTCTCAAAATAGAAAATCATAATTATTTTCAGATTTGAAATAATGTTTTTTTTTAGATTTTATAAGTTTCAGTAATTTTCAAAAAGTTTTGTAGATCTTTTAACATTTCTTTTTCAAGTCTATAAGTTGTGAATTGTCATGGAATTATCCTTTGAAACTTTTAACTAATTTTCAGTCTTGATCAGGTGACCTATATGCGAGATATATACCAGGTACCGGGTAACTATCCTATAAATATTATGTAAAGTCAGGTTTTGTTCCTGAGTCATGCCCTATACTTAAAATAGGGCACTCTTAAATTCAACTTTTAGATGGTGTAGATATTTATACCAGTTGAAGTCGGAAGACCCATGCTAAGGTCAAGTATATAAGGAACTTTGCACTATGTGTTAAGAGTGGCTACATAATTGGGTCATACGTAATTGTCAGGGGAATGGTAAATGCCCCTTAATGTGGTGTAATGTTATATCATTTGATACGTCATATATAAAGCTCAAGACTTTTAACCAATGATAAAATCTGTTTTATTATATGGGTAGGCCTTTAATATAAGAAGCAGAAATATGTGAGGTTATGACATTAGCAAACACTAGTTACAGTTAGCTATATAAGGCTAGGAGTTTACCATTGTGCTACAGAAAGAAGTATTATGTTTCAGCGAGAAAAAAAAATCCAGGTCACACACCACAGAGGAGATCAAAAGCAGAAGTTGTGTGATTTTATTGCTTTTTCATACTCTACTGCACTCTTTTACTCACTAAGTTTTCTACCGGGGTGCAACAGTGGTTGTAAATTATACGAGTCTTAAAGAAAAAACCAATTTAATCTGATCAGTGATTTTAATATAACCTATCCCAGGTAGGAGGTATAATGTTCCCCGAGTTCACAACTTATACATAAACTTATAACTTAAGTAAACATCCAAAGTGTTGAGTTAACTTAGTTCAATATATTTAATTTGATTTAGGTAAGGGGTGAATGACAGGAGGGTGAGGATTGGATTTGGTCAAATATGATTTTAATTCACTTAAACACTTAAGTAAATATCTGTTTATCTAGTAAATATCTGTTTATCTGGGACTGGTTGGACCATAGGCCGGGCCATAAATATCTGTTTATCTGGGACTGGTTGGACCAAAGGCCGGGCCATAAATATCTGTTTATATCTGGGACTAGTTGGACCATAGGCTAGGACATTTCTCTTACAAGGGGTAAATGAATAATCTTTCATAAAGTCAATAACAATATTGGAGATTAATTTACAAATTTACTATGTATTGTACACTTTTATAATAAAAGAAAGCAAATACACTGCTTGGTACTTGTTTCATGTGAAGGGTTTTCCTGCCCACATATTTGGGAGTGACAAAGATGGTACCTTCACAATGAACCTTTGTCACTTGCTATCCAATTTTGTAAGTTTATACATTTTGCTTCTACAATAACTTTTCCAGATTTTATAATACAAGAAGGACTTCAAAAACTCTAGTCGTCAATTTAACTGGATTAAGAATTGTTTCAATTTATTAGTCTTTAATAAATAAAGGAATTCCAGTTGTGATGCCCAAATACCCAGGAAACACCTAAGAATTGCAATATATCTAGAGCTTCTGAATTCCAATGACCTTAGTTCCCATGGCTTGATTTATGGGCATAAACAGTCTGAAATGGTATATGTATATAATCTTGTTATCTAGCTACCACAAGGGCAATACAAGTAATTGTTTAAAACCCAATAGGACTTCCAAAACAGGTGTCATAGGCCCCTTGGGCCTTTTGTTAAAATTTAGGTCCAGGGTAGGTAATAATATTGATATCCTATAGATGTAGAAATGTAAGACATATATTTGAAGAAGTTCGAGTCCTCTGCATTGTGTTTTGCTTCAATTTTATATTGGGAAAGTATCAATAATGAATGGCTTCAACGGGGAAACACTGAATTTATTGGCATGTATAGATCCTTACCCCCACGGTTTGTATAGACTGTGGGGTGAAGATCTAAATGTATCATGTTCCTATGGACTTTGTGAAAGTATGTTAGTGTGTGTGTATACAGCTAATATGTGATACTGGCTTTACTGCCCATAAGTTTAAAAACTCGATCCTACTACACTCACCTTGCTAAACGTGATAAAAGCCATCTAATTATTTGACCCACAAAGTTTATCACCCGTGGTTTTGTTACCAAGGTTCCTACGGAAATTACCTGGATTTTATTGCAAAGTTTCGTGTCGTGTTTATTGTAGTTTTCTTACATTTAACAAACTCCAGATTATATTGAACTTTAGTACATATACCGCGTAAGTGTTAAAATTGATAACGACAAGGTAAATATGTAAAAAATGTAGGTCATTTATTGTAGCTTTAATGCTTCGACCTTCTGCTGAATAGCTGGGAAAATTGCTGTAATATTCATGGGATTAACTGCTACAAGGTTTTGGGAAGGGTTTTATGGGATAAATCATTATCTCCACATATTGCACAGACAGATCTATAGCTCATAGCTTTATCCATAACAATACAGTCCATTGAAACTGAAATATTGGGAAGATTGTGTCAGGTTTAAGCATTTTATATGTCGTTAAATTAGAAATTTATCAAATTTATCATTGGGATAATGATTTAGAATGGGACAGTAAGAGACCAAGCTGATCTTGTTAGGTATAAGGTAATCAGGTACTGTACAGGTAGAAATCACCCAGGTATATATGTTGTTCTGTTCAAATAAAATGCCAGTATAAAGAAGCTTGGAGATTGAAGAGCAACGCATACACATACGACCTGATCATGGTATATTGTGACTTTATATCAGAATTTATTGTTTGTGTTTAAGGTACAAGGACTTAACCATATAGATGTATGGAGGAAATTCGATAGATTTCTGACAGCCATACTACTCTGTCCACTTGATTTATCATATATTATAGAAAAACTTACAATGGTTGCGCAATAAATTTTAAGTGTATGTAAGACACCTGATGGGAGATTTTAGCTCATTCGAATCACCCCTACATCTTTGATATGGACTTGCCCAGTCTTTGATTTGGTAAGGTTCAAATATTATTTAAGGGGTCAATAGATTAAGGAGTAATCACCTTCCAACTCACCGAGGACACTAGTGGCTGTGAGTTATATAGTTATAATGTTATATCAACCTTATTACCAAAATTGCTGCTCAACTTCCATACAGGATGAAATTTTTAATTAAAATATTGGTAGTGTCTTTTATAACACCACAAAGCAGACTTCAACCAAATTTGATTTAAAGCATGTATGTACGTAGGTCATGGGGATTTAAGTCTGTTCAAACAACTGTTTGTACAAAGAAGAGCAACAGGTTACGTCAACTTCAGTTCAGTCAGTCACAGACCGGCTACACAATCCACCATTGCCAACCCTCAAAACACCGAACGAGAATTCACCTCACATTCTTTTACATAATAGTTCTCGAACAAGTAGAATTAAGTACAAATTTAAATCTTTCATCCCTACAGACCCCAGAACACCAATGGACACGACCTTTGCTGTAGACATAACTACAAATCCAAGGACACCTACACACACTCATACTCTCCTTGTAACACCATAACACAATGAGATAGTTTACTCTCCTTGTAATTAACACCATAACACAATGAGATAGTTTACTCTCCTTGTAACACCATAACACAATGAGATAGTTTACTCTCCTTGTAACACCATAACACAATGAGATAATTTACTCTCCTTGTAACACCATAATAACACAATGAGATAGTTTACTCTCCTTACACCATAACACAATGAGACAGTTTCCCCAAGGCATTCAAAGCACAACATTTGTAGATTTTCAAGACACACTCTACATGCAACATAATCAAAGATATTCGCAATCAACCAAACACACTGATTTACCACTCCTTTACCCCGGTTTTAAATAACAGATAACCTAACAAGATATTGCAATGTAAAATTATTGATTTGTTGCACAGCCCTCTGATGTCAAG
This sequence comes from Chlamys rubida, assembly GCA_032359455.1. NCBI lineage: Eukaryota > Metazoa > Mollusca > Bivalvia > Pectinida > Pectinidae > Chlamys > Chlamys rubida. The sequence continues at coordinate 21,044 of JAUMHH010008458.1, forward strand.
AATCATCATTATTGATGAAAACATTACCAGAGAAATAAACAGATCATACTCCAAAAGGATAACAAAGGAGTGATTGGCCATGGAAAGGTGGCTCATGTGATAAAAAAAAGGATCAAGTTTAAAACATAAATCTAGGTTTTAAATTAATGAACCTTTATGAAAGGGTCCCTAATGGTGCCAAACATATTCAAATATTGGACAGTCAATTTCTTTGTGAAACAAAGCAATATTTCTTGAATCAGGCTTCAATACTTTGTCAGTTCTCTTGGTAATAAGGTAACATGCAGTAGATGCATTGCAAAACAAAAACAATTATATGTATGTTATAAAAACCAATGCCATGAACATTTTAACCCTGAATTTAATGCAAGCATTTGAGAAGGTTTTTATAGCGTTATTCAAGACACCTGTGACCAACATATCAATTTTGAAGGTGCCAACAGAGTTTGATATTCTGTTTCTCTTTTAATTCCAGTGGTCAGTTTGCAATTGTAAGGAAGGCAAGACACAAGGAGACAGACGTTGAGTATGCCGCCAAGTTCATCAGGAAAAAGCGCGGCGGTGGGCGGAGGGGGGCCAAAATGGAGGACATCCAGCGTGAAGTGAACATCCTCGACATGATAGACCACCCCAACATTATCCACCTCCTGGAAGTGTACGAGACTCGTACCGAGGTCATCCTTGTCCTCGAGCTGTAAGTACATCTACACTGAAATCGTATATATTGTAGTCATCTTTAATATTGTCATTAGATGAAGAAGATCCTTTTTTTGGGGGGGGGGGAGATGTTGAAAAACTACCAGGAGGAATCCTTTGTCCATGTCAGCTAGCATGTGTTGGCTATATGTTGAAGGTTTGCATAGTATGCATTCTTGCCTATATGCACTAGAGTTAGTGGTAATCCATTTTCATACCAAGTGGTCAGTATAGGTCAATGGATAATCACAGGAACTCTCATCAGTGCCGACAGGAGTAACTTACAGGGAGGAAGTAGCCCTGCCTACATACCTGGCATTTACCACATTCTCCATTCTAGGATGGACAGGTACTGGTCAAAAAATCCCCCATACACATTCTCCATTCTAGGATGAACAGGTACTGGTCAAGAATCCCCGATACACATTCTCCATTCTAGGATGGACAGGTACTGGTCAAAAATCCCCCATACACATTCTCCATTCTAGGATGGACAGGTACTGGTCAAGAATACCCCATACACATTCTCCATTCTAGGGATTGACAGGTGCTGGTCAAGAAAGCCCCATACACATTCTCCATTCTCGGGATTGACAGGTGCTGGTCAAGAATCCCCCATAGTCCAAGGAGTTACTGGTGGCATCTTAGACATGTGTAATTGAAAAGGGACATGTTGCCATATACTGCAGTAGTAAATATCCCCAAATCATAGGTTGAACGATGGCCTCATATATACTGCTGCAGTTGCACCTGTGTAATATTACAAAGGACTGATAGCCATACACCTCCATAGTAATTTTTCTCACAATCTCAGACATATGTATTGACAAAACAGCCTTATACTGCTGTAGTAAATGTCCTGAAACATTTGGGATATTAATCAATAAGGTGCAAATAAGCATATAATCTAAAGCTTCAGTTAATGTAGTAAATGTCCCACAATCCCATACATAGTTTGTCCCCAACCTGTACTACTGGGGGCGACTGTAGATTCCCTCTCCATCCATCAGTCAATCTGTCAGTCAGTTAATAAGTCCATCAGTGTGTCATTGTCCAGGGCATATATCTCATATACTTTTTCACTTACAGTTGCCGAACTTTATATGCGAGTATCTCCTGGGATGGCAGAGTGTTGCATACTGAATCTGTATCTTGTTACCCACAGAGTTATGTCCCTTTGTTCACTTTGTCTAACAGCACATCCCTCTGATGTGCTGTCACCTAGAATTTCTAAATTTTGCATGTGATTAGTTCTTTTGATGGTGGCGTATCAGTTGAGTACTGGAATTGGGTCTTCTACCCCAGCATTTAAAAAGTTACAGCTCTTTAATTTGTTCACCATGCTTCAACTTGTTCAGAGCATATCTTATTTACTCTGTCACCAACAATTTACAAAAGATTTTGTGTTTCAAAGCCTCTTTGGATGACAGGATGTTGTTTCCTGAAATCACCTAGTGCCCCTCTATATTTTTGATACCAAAGTTTGTCAGGAAATGGAAATGACTATAGATAGCTTGCAACTCTTTGCCATATTACAAAGTTACAAAGATAAAGCCTTGTACTGATGTAATGTGCCACAATGTCAGACATTTGTAATTACAAAGCAGCTTCATACTGCTTAAATAGATTTCCCAAATTCTCGGAGATATGTAATCACAAAGAGACTTTTAATCTTATACTGGTGTAATAATTGCCATAAATTTTTTTATGTCAAAAAAGATTAGGTAAATAGCGTTCCTACATATCTATAGGCATTTAAATTCAGTATCCATAATCATTTTGTAGTGATTCCTATCATCAATTATACAGAACTTTCTAATCATTTTAACAAAATGTTAAAAAAATATTTGTCTTTTTCCAGTGGAAAATTTCCACAAGAAAAGCCGTCTTTCCAAACTGATAGATATGACCCGAAATTTGCAGCTGCTTATTGTACAGAAGTAGAACTATCCAAGGGTCTGATTGATGTGAGGGAAGACTTGTCATGCTCTACAGCCATAATGGCAGTGAAGTTTACAAATTGTTGTGTTCCGTTTCTTTAATGATATATTGTTTTGTATTTTTGCAAACTGGTCTTGTAGACATGTTTTTTTTTCAAATTTATGAGGTGTTATTTTTCAACTCCAGGTTGCTTTCACATCAGGCTATTTTTCACTACTGTACTGCACTTGGGAATTGTTGGCTGGGTGCCCCCTCCACCCATCCACCCAACTCCACCCCCAGTACCAGTATATAAATGACTTAGTTAACTCATTCATCCCTCAAATTTCATAATGAACTATTCCAACCTTTGAATTGGAAGAGTTCAAATGTGTCTTCAGGGGTGAACGAGTTAACGTTCTGTGGATGAATGTCTATCTTGTTTGCAACTTATTGAGGTTTTAGTAACCTGGTGATGAATTGGATGATGAAGCTAAACAGTTAGTTTGATTTTAATGGGTGTATGACTTGTCATTTATGGATGAAAATGTACAATGTACAATGTAGAGATATCTGTTGATGAAACCTGAGCAGCTCCATCCTGTCACAGATGACCTGATTGACACTTCAGACACTGTTATGGCTGACAAGGAAAGACATGGCAGGATATGATTGATATTCAATTTCCTCTTTTTATTAATTATCTGAAAACCTATATACAATATATATTTTGTCCCTATCCACATCTGTTCCTGTGGTCCAGCTGTATATACAGGAGTGCACATCGCAATGAGTTTTTATGACTTTTACATGACGGTATACTTAATACACAAGAGATAAGTCTGGTCACATGGTTTAGCTAATCATTTTTATCCTGAAGTCATGATGGATTCTGCACTGCCTCTTTCCCAGACATGTAATTTCAATTTACAGAAGAAATCGGAGAGTTTCCAAGATGATCTTCAGTTTTACAACTCTTTGACATATCAGGTTTAAGCTGGATAGCTCTCCTATCTACACCCAGATAGCATGTCTATCATTAGCAATGTGCAAAAACAATTTGAAACTTCAATGAAATGATGATAAAATGTAGGCCTAGAGGTAAAATCTGTAGTTGATGATTCACGAGCTTTCCATTTTATATCTATATAAAGGATATCCCTGCATTTTATAAGTTCTGTTTTCCTGATCACTGCTAATACACAGGCAGCGTAGTTAACATGCTGACTCACTGGTTTTTAGGTCGTATATGAAGTATTATCATCGCTTTTTTAATAAATGTATTCTGTCTGATAGCATAGAATGTATGCTTTAGGTACCATGATTAAATGCAAAGTCACAGCATGAGGCCACTAATAGATCATGGCAACATTTTCGCGTTTTTATCAAATTTATAAATATGAATATTTAATATATTAAACGATATCTGTATTTCATTCATGAAATATGTAACTGGAGGGTCGTCAACCCATGATAAATTGTAAGTTTGGGAACAGATGATTCCCCGGGTCTGTTAGGGGGGAGCACTCACAGTAAACTTACTGATAACCAATACCGATCTTTGACATGTTGGGTTAGATACTGAATGGATATCTTAGATACTGTGATTTGTGTGCTGTCGTCACAGCATGACAAAGGTTTAATGGTGATTAGTGTTCAGATTGATCTGTGAAAAAATTATCTTTGTGATGGCATGGTGCAGCGTTTGTATTTGAGAAATTGAGAATTTGTGGGAAAGTAAAGATTCCATCGTAATAGGTCTTCACCGCTCTACATTGCTCTGTCTGGTCACAGCTTGTTTTTAAAAGATCCGGTTTGAAATTAACTTTAAAGAACTTAAAAGCAAACATTTCTTTTTCGCTGTTAGAAGATTTATAGTACTCAGTGACTTTGGTAGTTTTGACCTAACTTCCTTATTATGATCATTGGACAAAATGCCTGTCTACATATGACCTTGGCCGTTGTGTCTCCCTAGGCACCTGTCTACATATGACCTTGGCCGTTGTGTCTCCCTAGGCACCTGTCTACATATGACCTTGGCCGTTGTGTCTCCCT
>JAUMHH010008459.1:0-11220 GCA_032359455.1 Chlamys rubida
ATAACATATTGAGCATGAAGCTCATCGTACATATGGTCAAGATACAATGTATGATAAAATGTACAATATTTACAGCTGTGAGGCACAATACATGATCGGGCATGATATGAATTGATCGTTCTGCTGTTTTGTTTCGGTGATAAAGTGCCATGTTTAGTGAACTATACACAACTATACACAGTGTTGCCAAAACCATTTCAATCACAGCCACAATGCTTTACGTAAAGTCCCTTTGGAGAAGAAGCTATAAAGCTGACATAGATCCTCAGATCGTCATGTTATTTTATTTTGTGAAAATAACGCAGGCAGAATTTGAGTAAAAGGACTGATCCAGACAAAATCAAAACAGCAAGGACATAAAGTAATATCCCGGCGGCTTAAACCACCAATGTAAGTCATTAAAACAGGCTTTGGTAAAAAATAAAATGCTGTTTACATGGACATGTTAGGAGTGATATAGCCCTGTTTTGCCTGTCAGTGTGTGCATTAAAACCACGCGAGGTAAAATGTATGGTCATATAACTTAATGTAAGTTATTTATTTATAATAATACACAATATTACAATACCTTGCAAAACGACACCGTTTCTATCTGGTCATCAATCCCGTGTCTGAGACTCAGCCATGACAGACTTCTCCAGGCCATTTTACGTCATACTTGTCTTTTATTTTAAAATGTGTTTAAGTAGTCTAGCAGAATAACCGAAGAGGGCATTTGCCGACGTGAGATACCGCTATACCTGTTGGGGCCCCAGACAAGATTGGAGTATAAGGAACCTTTCGTGAATACTTCTCAGACACATATTTTTTTCACTGAAGGCCGCAATGACCTTTAACGTATCCGGCAAGTGTTTTATACAAAGATTAGTGAAAATAAATACCCCGTGCAACATCGTAAAAATAAGGGTATACGAGAGAACGAAGCGAGTTAAATTGATAACCAAACATCAATCCGGTTTATTTACACATTGCTTGTGCTATACTACTGTCTTCTTTATATCAATGGCAACATGCCTAGGGTAGTAAGCTAATGCAAGTTTATGCAAACCTTCGTGTTTCGAGTTAATTTTATTGAACGCTGAAGTTTTATTTTACAAGAAATTACTTTACTTTTTTTCAAGGCGTATTGACTTTATTCATGGCTGACATCTTGCAAAGCTGACTTTGTAGCTTAAGATTTTTTTTTTAATTCAAACGACCTCAAGTGACCTTCACCAAGGCAAGCACACACCGGATTATAGGGTATGTTACCATACCATTAAAAGTGTGTTTCGTTTGAATGACATGTGACAATTTTAAAAGGAATCTTTGAAATTCTTCTAGAGTTGGAATACATACTGTACATATCCAGCAACATATTAATATGTTTGTCGTGAACTGATACAGTTCCACTAGAAATTAATAGTGATTAACCTACTTGCTCTCTCTACTTTAGAAATAGTTGCCTCGTCAGTAACGTTCATTTTCGTATTAGAAGGGTTTCTCTTCAACGACATAACATATATCACGGAGATGGTGATATATGCGCATTCAACGTCATGGTTGTAATAAAATATATTGACAGAGCTACATGTTTCTCAGAATGACATACTTGTCATCATATTTCGTAAGTGGATGGTGTATATACCGACGCTCTTTAACCCCAACATGAGTGATTACCTGGTTAGGAGCCATACAACTCGTTTAACCGACCTCTTAAAATCAGCATGGATTTTCTTGTGTCATTCAAAAATGAGATGTGCTGAATATGTTTGTTATTATTATCCCGCGCTTTCTCTGTTTATTATATTTCCGTTTTTCCTAACACAATTATCAACGGTAACGTTTCCTAGAACCTTTAAATCTTGCTGAAGGTGCTACTTTAAGAAGTAGACCTTTTGAACATTATTAACTTTTGACTTTTAACGGTGCCGCGGATATTAGTATTATTCAAAGGATTTAAAAATTAATTTATCATGGTGAAACACATAACTTAAAAGTATGATAATTTGGACGTTTTACAACATGATCGCTGTAGAGGAGAAGAACCCCTGAATTTTTCATTGCACGAACGTTAGAGGGGACTTAAACGTGGGGCTCTCTGCTGTATCAGAGGTTTTCAGCTGTGTCCACATCTAGGGGATATTGAAGAAACAAAAAAATGATCTATTGTTCATCCAATTTGCAACACTCTTTAACTTCTTTTTTCTCTTTTTTTTACTCCTTCTTTTTGTCGGCGTGTCTGTAAACATATGACCTTGGATAATGCGAGGACGTTAAACCTGAAACAAAATAGAACATTGGTTTGGATCAAGCCTCTTTGGAAGTTCAAGGACCATATCAGGAATACTAGATACATTTAATGCCTCAGAAAGCAATGCTGCAAGAATGGATTGGTATTGTCCAAGTCCTTTCTCAGCCTCAGCCTCATTGACCTTGTAGTGGACCAGGAAACCCACAGGGACCAGACACATTAGTAACGTCATGTGATAGCCTATACTGACTTCAAAGTATTGTCATAGAATTGAATAAAAAAAATACCTATCATATATATAATAATTCTTGATAATCATATCGCATAAGTGAAGCTGTCTGGCCTTGGCGGTTTATTCTTCAGACATGGTAATTATACTCGCCTCCATAAACACTCTTCGATGAGGAGCTTCATACTTCCTGGTTTGCTGTATTCAATTTGTCGGGATTGGTCTGTATTTGACGTTATATATGATGAGTGGTTACAGAGAGGAAACGGCGAATGATATTTGAAAAAAAAATTAATAATAATGCATACATGTAAAAAAAAACTGCGTGAAAAGCATCACACTAACATATTCTTTGTTAAAGTCACGAGATCACGCCACGATTCCGTTAAAGACTCGTCTTTGACGGAAATTAATTGCCTATAATAATAGAAACTACTGATATACATCGAGTGCGTTACGTGCTTATACGGAGCAACTTTTGAAAATGCTATAATATTGCTCCAGAGATATGATTTTTCAATTATTCAGCGTCGCTCTCATTTAACGTGAATCATATCGTGGCATAAAAGTTTTCCTACTACATGCACATGAACAAGACATGTATTTATAAAATAGTTTTGTCTACAAAATAAAAAGGAGATATTTGTATAACAAAAAACTCATTTAGTAATGTTTGCTTAGACGTTCTCAATTATTTGATAAGACAAGCCCCAGGGGAATATTCGTTGGTATGGGGCTACAACACCTGCAAAGCTGGCTGCTCTTATTGAACACAGATGACAAAATATATTTCGCCCACAATGCGTATAGAGATAGTTTTTCTAATCAATGATAGGCTCATCTTCATGTGAATAAGTTCCCCCTTGTTTATAACACTGCTTGCCGACATAAAGAAAAAAACTCCTATTGAAATGCAAGAAGCATGTTGGTGATTGACTGTAAATGACAAGACTAAGTATGCCATTCCAATGCATTATTGGTATTGTCCAGATTTAATTAGGCACCGTATTCTTTCCGCATGCGATTTCGATTCAGTACACCAGGATATCGTCCGGTTCAAAGGGCCGTAGCTGTAATCAATTCCAGCTAAGTCAGCCGGACACAACCACTGACCAGATAAACAAACATCAATTTAGAAGAAAGGCGCCAATAATATCATTAGTTATGTCGGCATCACTCAGCAGCCGGCCTGACCAAACACAGATAGGTAATGTAAACGACAGGGAAAAGGGAGAAAATCGCCGGATATGAAATCAGAGCTAGTATTCATAAAACCGATCTAATGGTCATCCTCAGGTTCTATGCCCAGGGTCCAAATTGATAAAAAAGAATCGCATATCTGTCAGAATTTGAAGAAGATTTAAGTCGAATATCATTTTATGTTTATCCATGACCTTTGGCCCGTGTCATATGGTTTCAGGACTGGCCCAGATTAGTTAGCGTGTTTCCACATCACGCGAAACACCCGTCAGTATGTCTCCTGTCAGCTCTTTGGCAGCATAACGGTCATTCATACCAGTCATAATCAACACTAAAACCCTATGATATGAAACCAGGCCATGATACCGACTATGATACAGTTTTAGTGCAGAATGAAGAATATCTGGAGGAGAAATTACTGATAAATATTTTATTGGTTACCGGGAAGCATTTATTCAAAATGAACCGATCCTGGTGAAGACAATCAAGAGTGAAATACACACATCAGAGACTGGAATGTAACAACGGAGGGAAATGAACTTATAACGATAGTGAAATTAAGAAGTCGTCAGGTTGTCATAAAGTTTGATAATACGTTGACTATCATTGTGGATAAATGCCAAGTAGATAAATCAGAAGGTATTTTTTTTGATGAATTACATACCAGTGATTGTCATTAAATGAAGGTGGCGGTGTTCAATGCTGAAAGGTTCGCTGTGAAATAAAACGTTTTTATCAGTTCATGTATTAACTGGCTCTAAAGGGGGCGGTCTGGTGTGGCTAAAATAGCAGTGGTTTGATATGAAAGTCTTAAAGCAACATCAATCTTGCTACCCAGCGGCCGATCTTGGTACTTTAAGTACTTATTTTACAGTAATCCTAATGTAAATGCATTATATGTGAATGCACTTAAAAGTTTCAACAAGTTCCAGCATTCCTCCGAGCTTCCCCTCGATGCTACATTAAATACGCATGACCATGTTCGTGAACTCGTGGACGTCTGCCACAAGTGAATCTAACCCAGTATAAAGAGATACAGGTGTCTAACAGACGGTTAATTCTAACTACGTTGAAGTTTATAATTATTATAAAATCTACTTTTAATTAAAACGAGTGTATAAACTAATCAAGCATGCGTGTTTTACTGTTATATGTTAGACTAATTAGTGTTTTGACAGATGTGCATGCTATTGGTACCATGCTCTTTAAATAGTCTGCATCTGCGTTTTATTACTCCGTCTGGTCAAGCTGTGGCGGAATCACCCTGACCCCGTGCTAAGTAGGTCGTTTATTATTTGACTAATTCTAGACTGATGGCTACAGGAGGACCGCTTAATATAACTCATACTTGAGATAATTAGAGAAGTAACGTGAAACACGACCTACATTCCTTACTTATATACACATGTATACAAAAAGTTGAGTTCGGAAAACTAAGGTGTAGTGATATATCATTAATGATAAAGATATATCGTAAATGATCAATAAAGTACTTCTGCGTTGACACTCCGTTGAGATAAAACAGAAAACGTAGTACCACTTGGTCAATCCTCAAAGTCAATATAAAAATGTACTACATTGACAATACTCAAAGAGGATATCTGAACTCAAAGTCTAACCACAATGTATACATCGTTTATACTCAAATAGGATATCGAAATCAAAGCCGATATAAAAATGTACTTCATTGACAATACTCAAAGAGGATATCTGAACTCAAAGTCTAACCAAAATGTATACATCGTTTATACTCAATTAGGATATCCAAACTCAAAGTCGATCAAAAATATACTACATTGACAATACTCAAAGAGGATATCCAAACTCAAAGTCGATCAAAAATATATAACAATGACAGTACTCAAAGAGGATATCCGAACTCAAAGTCGATACAAAAATAATGTACTACATTGACAGTACTCAAAGAGGATATCTGAACTCAAAGTCTAACCAAAATATATACATCGTTTATACTCAAAGAGGATATCCAAACGCAAAGTCAAAGTACTACATTGACAGTACTCAAAGAGGATATCCGAACGCAAAGTCGATACAAATATGTACTACATTGACAATACTCAAAGAGGCATTCCGAAGTCAAAGTCGATACAAAACATATACTACATTGACAGTACTCAAAGAGGATATCGGAACTCAAAGTCAATACAAATATGTACTACATTGACAATACTCAAAGAGGCATTCCGAAGTCAATGTCGATACAAAACTATACTACAGTGTACATTGGAACAACAGAAACTGAGGTGGCACACAAACAACAGAAGTAAGGTACAACGAACCACCACTCAGAATACTTTGTGCTCCTAACCATGTTTGGCACCATTCATGATGTCTCCCGCTAAACAAAGGTTATTCCGATCTGAAACACAGTGACAAGGATGACAGACATTGGAATTGCAAAGTTGTAAGCTATGATATAACAACTCAAATGGATAACAATAATAATATACAACATACTTTACAACATTTGATATATCGCTCTATCTAGCTAACATAAGCCAATCTAAAACGCTTTACAGTACATAGATATTCAATTAATACAATTAGCATATACATTAATCAATACAATTATTGAGGAATTCGCAGGAGCTGCCTTACCAGGGGCTTACTACTAGTCATAATCAACCTGGCTAATATCTCCCTATGTGTGTATGCCTGTGTGTGTGCTGGAGATGCAATGTTTTCTGTTTGTAGTGGGACCTTGCTTCAAACGGCATCATTTATAGTGCCATCTCACTTGAATGCTACGGCACAGATACCGCAACATCCACCCCAGGCCATTTTATACTCCACCTGGGTTGTTGGAGTTGTGTGGGCAGGAAAAAAACGCTTTCTCTGAATATCCATGCGTACGACGACTTCGGGGGTAGTCTATTAAAAAAATGTGATACTTAGAACACTTAACTTGTCATAAGCATGTTATGTTACATCATGACAGAAATAAATTAAAATTGTTGTGCCAACATCAGTCATCAACTGTTCGAAATTCTTTGAAGATACCAAGGTAATTGTCTTATTTCTTTCTATTCAGCGAGATAGGAAGTTATTTCATCATGTGTGGTTTTTTTCAATGTCTTGTCTGAGAGGCAAGCTGGTAAACGAACATTCAGTAGGTAATGGGAAGTCTCAAGTCATATCTATTTACAAAGTGTAACACATACACACATTGTGATATTTTGTTTGTTAGTATTCTTGGCAGGTTACGGGGTCGTTTCTTAAAAATAGAATACTGTTTCTTCTATTTATATTAAGAATGTCGTTAATGTTTTGTTATTCCATATACATTCCGTAGATTTAAATGATTAGGTAACACACGCTGTTTTTTGGAACTCTGTTCAAACAAGAACAGACATACAAGTCCCATCTGGATAAAAAAACGAAACTCATGATCTTTTCACCTTGCTGAAATATGTGATAACGAAGAAAGTGCATAACAGCTATTTGGTCTCCTTGAGCATAAAGAGGAGAAACTGATATAGATCACCATGAAGATATTGTCGGAAATAATTACTGGAGTAAGAAATTTAGATATTCCAATTATACAAATACCAGTCAAATTAAATGGTATCGTATCAAATGAGCATTGTTTATTGGGAGAATGATTGAAGCAACCTGAGCAGACTGATACAAATCAAATATATTGATGGAGTTTTGCCTTATCAATGATATATAGGGATGTATTATTTATGGTTTTGATAATTCTTTAGATCGCGGTTATCTCATAGATGCTAGAGTGTAATAATATATTTAACCGATTCGGCATGGTTAATTTTAGATCTCATTCAGCAAGAAGCTTTGCTGCGTGTCTAATAACTACAACTATACGTGAAATACACCATCAGCTACGGCATTGACAAAGTTTATCTTACAGATGTTAAAAGCTGTTTTAGTAAAACTAAATGTAGTTGCTAATGTTAGAAAATAATAATATTAGATAACATGTACAAATACACCGAACTTGTTTGAAAAGAAAAAACTTTGCAGAATGAGATTTATACATTTCTATTAAAACAGTCTGCACAAGCTTTATATCAAAGAGCCCGCTGTGACCGAGTGGTTAAGGCTCTGGCCCTCCACCACTGTGCCACGGGTTCGGGTTGTACGTTGGACAGTCGCCAGATACTTACTGCAGGTTGTTCTCCGGGCACTCCGGTGTTCCTCCTCAACCAAAATTTTGCCACATCCATGAATGACCATTTATGTATGTAATAGGACGCAAATCATAATGCGATGTCAGTTTCTGATCATTTTGGTGGCAATTATTTGTTTCGCCTATCAAAATGCCTATATACATGTAGTGTTATCATAGATCGCAATGAGATGACACCAACTTTGAGTTTTATAGTTTTAAAGTGAGCGTCTCAAGAATTCTAGAAAGAGACATTGCGGATGTTAAGAGCCGGGTTGTTATCCAAATTACCGTGCACATGGTCGTATTGTTTACCAAGGTATAGCAATTAAAGGAAACACGAAATAATATAAATATATGTATGCACAGGAATAGGAATTAATCGCATGAACAATGATGTAATGCTTGTAATCGTTAGCGATAATCAAATATATTTGTCGTCTTGATATTGTATGTCTACACTTTAACACGTATATATACTAATCTCTACCCCTTGTATAGTGTTACGGTAATATTAACAGTGCTTAATTACCGAAAGATGCATAATTAAATTGCAGTAAATAAAGGATGTTTGTATACAGTGGTGAATAAAATATAAATAAATAAAATACAAAAATAAAAATTCAGTTTGTTAATATTGAAGCAAGCAAGTTGCACGATCTAACGCAGCTTTCGGTTTGACAGCGACATTGCTGTAGGATTACACGTGGATCAAAGTAATGTTTTGGACGTACCATAGCAAATATCAAACAAGTTTGTACGTATCATGTCTAATGGCGGTGTAGCCAAACTAAAGTCTTTGGCATTATCCAATATTTTGATGTAGAACTGATAAATCCTCGAGCAGCCATTTCTTACTCACCTCCGCCCAGGGCTTCATAAACAACTCATCCTGGCCCAGCATCTGACGAACGCGTTTTGCACGTGAATAGTCTTTCTACTTAATTACAAGAATTTAGAAAAAGTCGGGATAAGACTTATTGGGTGTCATTTACCGGTGATTCCATCTACAGGGGCGGTTTATTGGTAGCATATCAGACAAACATTTGTAAAAATATAGCGTTTGGGAAGTGCCTTTGTCATGCTAGAGCAAGCAACGTTAAACCAGAGCCCGTGATAGATGACCCTTTCGAGGTCAAGGCATCTCGCCAAGGTCAGAACGTGTCTGGAATACGGAAGTCTAGAAGTTTTTGCACGAAAAACGTTTGTGGAGCAACTAAAAATAATCCTAATTGGCGACAAAACAAAAGTAAGGACTTCCGGATTTGTGTAAACAAAGATCAATTCGTTATATTTGATGTTATACAGACTTTAACATGGAACTTATTTCTTATCCTATCAATTTAGTCATGTGATGAACAAAATCTTACCAGTACCGTAGCTTTTGCTACACAGAATGCAGTACTAGTATTGCGTGATCTTACTGTTTGTACGCGTGCATTGCTAGCTAGCTGCTAAATCCTGATAGACACAATGCTAATATTTGGACGATATATAGTGTTTGTATTATATTTGTATTAGCTATGCTTAGATTAATACTCTATGTGTTTATTAGCAAGCATCACATTTCACTTTATGTTGGAGAAACAATAGCATAGTTAATTAATTCAGTATTTAATTTGGTTTAAAAGGGGTATATTTGCATCATTTTAGATCTTTTTTATCAATCTAAGATTCATTTGTAAAATTATCTTCATCTTTAAAAGACGTTATTTGAATTGAAATAACTGTTCATTTCAAGGACCCAATTATCTTGCACTGTTTGTTATTGAATTTGAACAGGACATTTACAGCACTCACCAACGACTATAACATGCCAGCATTTACACCCAATTAGCAGATTTACACTGGTAGGCGTGGCCATTGTACTCCAGGGACGGCTCAACAATAGGCCTTTAATTAGTAGAAGTGTTATGTGATGATCATTCTAGCCTATTACGTGTATTATCGCGCGTCCATCGTTATACACGTCGTTTGCTAATAGTCATGAGTAGCTCCTTCAACCTACATATGTAAAAACAAACAACTTTCAGAGACGGCTTTCGCAGAACAACATATCTGTGTTGACAGTGTTGCTAATATAATTAATTGATGTCTTTGGTCGTCTTCATATAGGAAGTTGGGAGTTCATTAAAGCTCCTTTCATATTTTATATTAAATCCTCCTATGATAGAAAGCCATGTCAAAATTTATTATTGTATGGGAACCCACGCATTTAATCACGTTTCCATATGTTGTGATAATCATAAAGGATGGTTACCTTGCATACCTCATAACACGAGTGATAATAAATGTAGTTCATGACCTCATTTACTTCCAGGGTTATATTATTTGCTGTATCCTTGCATCCCCTTGATATATAAGCGAGGATGAAAATATGCAAACTTTGAATATATTTATTTTGATATAAAAAGATATATAGTTGAGAATACAGTTCATGTTTTGATGTGTATAACATGTGAACCTTACCAATGACATCCCTCCTTTGGCGCGGATGTCAGTTATAGGAGCAAAATGCTGTTGCAGATTATTTTTTGTTAAAATGAATAAAACAGAAAAAAAACTGTGTCAATTGTCTGTCACAAAGATCTGACTATTATTTAGTAACTTATGATGAATCTTCAGCAACCAATTTGTTTGGGACGATATCAAGAATGATGAAAGGCTGAATTGCATTATTGCCTTAATCTGTCAGAATTATAATAGCTGTTATCGTTTTGTGTCTTTCATGCTGGACATTCCTTTTAACTAGTTGTGCGGAGGGTTATTTTGAAATGTACACAATGCTTTTGAGCCGTCTTACTTTAGCTAACATGTATGGTATTTTTGCAAGGGAGCAAGGCAGTATTTATTTGTATAATCTCCCTTAGGCAAAACTACATGTGTATGCAGTTGTGGACCTTTTTTAGGTGGCACAGTAATGTTAACCTTTAGTATTGAATAGCATCCAAATGGTGATGGGTCATATTTTTATTTTAGGAACAGACACACAGTGTTTAATTTTTACATGACATGATTAGCAGTCTTAGTTACAGGTAATTTGTGATATTTATGTTTTCATGTATTTTTTCCTTCATGCCGCTAAGGGGAAAAAACAGTTGAGACTCTCCGATTTTATAGTTATATTTTATTCATATTTCTACTGATTTTTAACAAGTTCTGTCAAATTATATAAATCACTCTTTCAAGATCGAATGGTAGAGTACAGGGAAATCTCATTGAGAGAGGGAACCGGCACCCTGGTTTTATTTAGGTGTTATACAGTTTAATTTGTATATCATAATTTAATTGAAATTTGCAGTATTATAAGGAATTTCGCATTGAATTAATTTTATTGATGTATATGCTAATTGTATTAATTGTATATCTATGTACTGTAAAGCGCTTTTGAGTGGCTATAACGTTAGC
>JAUMHH010008470.1:0-11219 GCA_032359455.1 Chlamys rubida
ACCACTACAAAGTAAGCAAGTTACTAAGATGTCCAGTGCCACTACAGAGTGAGCTAGTTACTTAGATGTCCAGTACCACTACAAAGTGAGCTAGTTACTTAGATGTCAAGTACATCTGTACTACAACAAAGTGAACTAGCTACTTGGCTGCCCAGTACCACTACAAAGTGAGCTAGTTACCTAGTTGTCAAGTACCACTACAAAGTGAGCTAGCTACTAAGATGTCCAGTACCACTACAAAGTGAGCTAGTTACCTAGATGTCAGGTACAACTACAAAGTGAGCTAGTTAATAAGATGTCCAGTACCTCTACAAAGTGAACTAGTAACTTAGATGTCAAGTACCACTACAAAGTAAGCAAGTTACTAAGATGTCCAGTGCCACTACAGAGTGAGCTAGTTACTTAGATGTCCAGTACCTCTACAAAGTGAGCTAGTTACTAAGATGTCAGGTACCACTACAGAGTAAGCTAGTTACTAAGATGTCCAGTACCTCTACAAAGTGAGCTAGTTACTTAGATGTCAGGTACCACTACAGAGTGAGCTAGTTACTAGGATGTCAGGTACCACTACAGAGTGAGCTAGTTACTTAGATGTCAGGTACCACTACAAAGTGAGCTAGTTACTAAGATGTCAGGCACCACTACAGAATGAGCTAGTTACTTAGATTATCAACCTAGCCTCTGATGCAGTCTTCATATATTTTACATATATGCTTTTCAAGTTCCATAAAAACCAAACGTTATTTAAGCAAGTTTAATCTGGGGGAAACCAAAGTGTGGTTGAATATAAAAAACACTGTGAAAAAAAAAGTGTTAGTCTGAGTGAGAGTAAATAAAACAAGGAGACACTAAGTATGTAATGAATTGTTTTATAATATGTATGATAATGAAGGGTATATATAATATCATGATGGTTTAGTAAGAGAGTGATCACCAAGCTGGTGTACAGACATACAGCTATATGATACTTAGTACTTTTAATATATTAACGATCTGAGAAAGGAAGATAAAATGTGTGGCAATAAAAAATTATAGTGTTGAGTGTTTTTTGTAAGATATATAATTATAATGGTCTTGTATATCTAATAGGAAATGAATTCCACAATCGTTAATTACAGATTTGGGATGAATAATACATGGGTAAATATATGATACTGTTTCCTAGTCGAAGGTTTGATGTATGCGAGACGTACATGGTGTGAATCGTAGTAATTAAAACAGAATGATTCGGAATAAATTCAGTGAATTTATTGAGACACATTCCGTCTGTTACCCGAAACCTTACGTCGCATTCGTTAATATTTACACCGACACATGTTTGATGTCATGTTACCTGTAATTATCTTTCTGCATATGTTAATGTACAGACAAATTAGGGCTTTATCTACACACAGGTAGGGCTAATCAGGTGATGATTTATATTCACCTGTCCGGTGTGTTTTAGTCGTTAACCTTTGAAGTGTTGAAATGAATCAGATGTCAATACTATAGGTGTTCAGTGCTAACCTAACACAGGTACCTATAGTACAGACCTTCACCTGTACAGCTAACACCTGGAGAAATACTAATCTATACCTATCAATCTACTATACAAGTTAAACTGATGCATCATCATATACAAGACAGGAATTTTTAATTATACATTAATACAGGTATATATTATATATACTTATATATTGAAAAATTAACAAAAACATTTAATTGTGCATTTCATATTGAAAATAATTTTAGGACAATTTCCATGTAGGAGTATTGTTGCACTAAAACACTAAATAACCTAAATGTTGGCAATAACAAATTAACTACAGCTATCACTAATAACTCTCTTCCTAATTATAAACCCTAGCCTATGCTAATATAGCTAGTATACAAAATATTGAATAGATAAAAAATGACAACCTTTCATCTGAAATAAGAAATATGTAAAGTACTCTTGAATTCCATATAGGATACAATTGTTATAACAATTTCAAATAATATGCAAAATTTTATCATAAAAAACAAAAAAACAAAAAAAAACAAAAGGAGAAATGAGAAAATTGATATTTAAATGAGAGTATTGAAATACCTAAAATGAATGGTGAAAAATAATTCACCTACTTTGAAACCTGCATTTTTATTCTAAGTTTCTACATTTAATTTATACAATGTATCTCTAATGGGCTCATCTTCCCATTGATATTGGCAATATCCATTACTGTCTACAGGGGGTGATACGACAAATTTATTTTTTATTCTACACACCTGTTGACAATTTTGTATATGTAAGGATTTTATTTTTTGCAACTTCCTTTTCTTCACATTTCAATGAGGCTGACAGCCCTATAACCTGCCATTCATCAGTTTAAGCTAAAACAGAATCACAAAGGGTTATACTGCCTTTAAAGGCGATCACTGGGACACTAACATTTGTCCTCTTTAGGCAATAATCCTTTATGCACAGAGAACTAAATCTGTCAGACTGGCCCGCATAACCGGCACAGAAATCCAACTTATGTACGAAAGGGAATCAGGTCTCCGACACACACAATACATCTCATTCATGTATTTCTATTTTATTTCTTTTTTTATTTCTTATAGTAGAATTTTGAATTTAATAGCTGCTGATTTATTTGGAAGGTTGTTATCAAGGTCACATACAGAGGTAGGTCAGTGCCTCAAGTGTATCCATGCTGACTTATTTATGTATCCTTAGATACCTTACTTTATACAGCGTACTTAATACTGTGACACACAAAGTATCATAGACAGACAGACACAGAGAAAGAATCCAATATATAACGTTTTTGTAAAAATGAAAGGTAGCTTAAATGAGTGTCAATAACATTTTATCAGAAAGTTCATTTTTCAATTGACATGAATTGATTGATTTTTGTTAGAATAAATAACATTGAAAATGACATCAGCACAGAATAGTACAAAAATTAAAAATTTGATTATTCAGTATGTTAAATTTTTGAAGGGGTCAGAAAGGGCAATAAAACAATAGATAAATTAACAATATGAATTCTAAAACCAATTTTTAAATATTGAATATGTATAGTTTCTTACTGATACACAGGTTTTCTAAGATAGTGCAGCCTTCACATGAAATATGAATGGCCAAATCTACATGAACATCATCACTATTCATGTCAAGGTTATTGATTATGATTGACAAAGTATAACCCACCCTCCATACCTGGGCGGACAGACCACTGGGGTAAGGCCAACCCAAAGTAAATATGTGTTGTTTATTACAAGGCCACTTCCACCGACCTTCCTAAGTCATTTTGTGTTTTGTTTTACAAACAAGATCATTTTCTCCAAGGTGGAACACTCACAGGAATTGGCAAAACAAAATATAAATTCTACCTGGCTCTATGACTTGGTCGTAAACAACCTTCTATTTCATAATTTTTACCGTATCTGTTTCTAATCTGCCAAAAGAACCTATAATTTTGTTGTTTTCACACTACATTCGAATGCTCACTCCATCATCTTGGGGGTAACAGACTCACAAAACATCATTATATTAAACCTCCCTTCATAAACCTGACAACTAGATAGTATTAGTACAAAGTGCAAACACAAAAGTATATTTTCTATACATAAGATACTTTTGACATCTGCGGAAATTATGGATTTTTTTAGTTTTGTCATTTTTTTTAGCCCAATATTTAAAGTAAATCTTATTTTCATACTCAAATTTATAATGATGGTTAATGTTCGTTACTACTAAAAATACTGGTACGTTGTGGAGGTGGTCGTTATAGGCAGTGTCAATATATAGTAAAAATGCTTGGGACTGCTTCAGAGTGGTCTTAATAGACAGGTGGTCGTTATATACAGGTGGTCGCTACACCAGGTTTAACTGTACATGTATTTGTGTCTATAAAAGATATTACTTATATTAGGAGGGACTTAAATGATTACTATGGAAATATACAGCTCAAGAGAAAGATCCCTTATGTTCGTAATTAGCGGTCATCACAATGCTTCCTTTTATACAAGATTTCAGTTGCTGTGGCCTAAGCTGGTATCGCTGGTAAAGGCCAGTATTGAGCCGCACACGCTCACGAAATAAAAATCAATTCAACAACAATGTCTATCAAAGAGCAATATACTAATTGTAATGGATCCATATCATTTGGCCAGAGTTGCTTGACCACATGTTCTACGGTCAGTACTGGTCATCCTGACTCTTACTGCTGATGGCTTATTAAAGAGTCATTTCTTTTTCATTATCTTTTATCTATCAAACTGACCGCATGATGTCTAAATTGAGCCGATAGGTAAATACACCTGAATGGTCAAGCACAGTCCGAACTGAAAAAAGTAAACAATACGTCAACGATAATTTGATGGGGTCTGTAAGGTTAAGGTAGTGGGTCTGTGGGCGTAAAATCGTCATTTAATCATCTTTTTATGGATCTGACAGAGAACAAATTCCTGTATCCAGATTCAACCCTTGTGTAAACATTAGAAAATAATAGATCTCAGTAAAATACTGCTGGTTCCGAAACAGGATCAAGACATCAAGACAATAGACCGAAAAGTCAAAGGAAGAACAAACACTAACCTAGCTTCTTCAGCTGCCCAATAACAGGTAGGGATGGAAAGGGAATCTCAAAGATAAACACAAGTTCTGCCTTGAGTAAACATTTCAGCCCTTCAGCTTAGAGAGTCTGTCAGAGTGTACAAGATCGCCATATTATGCAGCGAGTCTAGCCCGTCATGTAGCTCCGTTTTGGCTTTGTAGACGTCAATCTGCATCCAATCTGTTTCAAACCCCAGGAATTAATATCGTCTTATTTTCCCAGTCAATATGTTCTCAGTGAGGACTTATTTGGCCGAAAAATGAACCTTTTTCCTATACGAGTCGCGGTCTGAACAGATGCAGAGGAATGTTTGGATGTTTGTTGTAACAAGACAGAACAGAAGCACACAGGTGGTCCCCCACAACTTACAATGTAGTGGTCCCCCACAACTTACAATGTACAATACCAATAATTCAAAATTTTACAATATTAAAATTAGAATTTTTCAAACACTTCAGAGCATCATCATACACTTCGAACATCTGCCTCTTCATCAAGACTGATCAATTGTATTAGCCAAACCAGCGTAGGCTGTACAGTTAGACGGATGCAAAAGTGAATTAAAATGACCAGTGTTCTGGTGGTAAGCTTGTGTTTAAAATCCTTTTATGAGAATGAAATGAACTACCATAAAACAGATAATTTTCATCACAGGTAAGCTTTTAGTGAAATGTAATCCTTGAATATCAGCATTCATATTTGTGTTACAGTTTTGGTTATGAAATAAAATTGAAAAAAGAAAGAAAATATATCGGAAATATATATTTTTTGGGGAGTCATGCATCGCTGTTCTATAATGTTGTTTAAAGTAGCCATGCATTCTGTCAAATATGTAAATGAATCCTACTTGAATTCTGATAAATTAAAGACCATCCTTTTAATTTCCGAAGAGGTTATCAAGTATTATAAGTCTTGTTAGTAAAGTAAAAAAAGTGAAATCTATTTTCTTTAGTAAATAAATTTGTTGAGAGAATTTGTTAATTACATATTAACATTGACAACAGTTCCTATTAACCATGACGCTGACTCTTTGATGACGTGTCATGTTTCAATGATTGTGATAGAAATCCTCCCCTATAGTTATACGACCATAACCCTACATTAGACGTCTAGTTTATCACAGACGGACCTCCTTCCTGGTCCGCAAACCAACACCAACAATTTAATTGTGACTTGTTCAGTTCCGATAAAATCAGGATGTTTAAAAGAATGTTTGTTTTGATACCAAAATTAGTCATGTCTTTCCATACCTACTGACCTTATTATAATTCCTAGATAGTCCAAGGCTTTTTAGGTAGTTTGTGCTCAAATTTCAAAACAATGACAGTTTGTATGTATGACACATTGATCAGATCAGAGGATAAATAGCCAGATGTTCAGTACATGTTCTGGTCATTTAAATTGTACAGTGTGTTGTCTAAAGCGTTGATTACTGTCCATAAAGACAAATTTCCTTCCAACAGTCTGTAATCACAATGCAGGCTGCCGGTAAATTAAGAGATTAATTGAACAATTATCCATCCAAGTTAGCTTCTGGAGCTGAAGTCTATTGTCGTATTAATTTGTTTAGTTTTGATGGTTACTTGCCTATATTTTCTATAGTTATCATCCAAGTGTCTACTGATGTAATAGCCCGTTTTATGTAAATAGCCCATTTTATATAATAGCCGTTTTATGTAATAGGGCATTTACAGACCTGCTAATGTTAATATAATGATTCTCAGAAATGACAAATATTTTTACTGGATCTCTTTTAAAGAAATATACTTAACACAAAAACTTTAACCACATTACAAATAGAAGTTCAATTTATCTATTGCCTCATTTGTTTTCCTAAATATCATATTTAACTTGACAGCCAGTGTTCATGTTTCTATTAGAGCCTCTCCTCTTTTATTTGACTGTTCATGAATATCACAGACACTCGTGAACCTTAAGAATATAAAAATATTAAAACAAAACCTGTTATATTATAACAAAGAAATTTAACTGAACTCAACTAAACATTATCATATTCAAATAATTTACAAACTTAATATTTGTTAGTTCTTTTTTCAGCAAGCAATAAAACAAAAAAAATCTCATCTCCACAATCAAATTTTTTGCAATTTTCGTGTGACCTTATATTAATGTACAGAACATTGGATACAATACATGTCCAATATACTGCATGACTAGATTGCTGCTCTCAACATCTATGTATATTGATGCCTATAATATATATAGAACTAAAAAATTATATAACGGGATAAATTGCAGGCAGAATGTCTGGCTATTTATTAGGTATGTTATTTCTGTAAAACTCCGATTACATTGGCACCAAATTAAATATACCAACATAAGGTGGTTTACACTATGATTCATGGTTCTGCTGGGTCAAACACTTTGTTGAAGGAGGGTGGGGTGTGGAAGATTGGACTAGACCAGGTTGACTGCTGGTGACCTGCAGGCAGCTCATGGTTTGATTGTCTGACAAGAGTTTGGAGGTCCAGGGTTCAAATCCTGGTCTGGTCATAGCATTATTTTCTTTCCTGCTACACATATGTACTAGCTATTATTAAAATAGGTAGTCTTGTGTCTAATATTATAGTGTTACCTTATTTAATGGTAGAAACCATGCTATTCTATACTAATCAGAGATTTGTTCTGGGCTGTTAATACTGTTTCAATTTATTCAGAAAGGAATAATGGCATCTTCTTGTAATTATAAGTTGAATTAAAATCCAGACAGACCCTTTAAGGAAGACTGTATTACCTGTGATTGGCAAAAGCACAAGTTCTCATGGGCACTTTTCCTTAAACACTGACCCCTAAATACTAGGAAGGACAATGAAGGGCCGGACTACCTAAGGTGATGTCAATGGTAGGATAAGGGCCAGTCCCTATTGCAATGCATGGCCATGGATCGTAATGGGCCTTTAATGGCCCCTTGTAGGGACCTTGCTCAATGAAATCTCTGCAGAATCTGAGCCTTAATATCTTGTAATGGCCACATGTTACCTGTGGCTGGTTTGGTTTGTGAACATGTGTTCCAATACCGACACATTTCAGCCACCTATATTACCCTGGGGAATGGCGGAACATGCTGACCATATTGTAAAGATCATTATCTATATCATATTCGTTTTGACTTGATTTTCAATACATAGCTCAGCGGCCATATCAAAAGGATCATATAAGTGCTAAAAAATCCATTTTCTCTAGTTTTTCACTAACTGGTGGAAGTTTTTCAATATTCAGTGCCGAAAAGTTCAATGACTTCCATGAAAAGATAATAATTCTTTTGAATCATTCTATGACCTGATTTCAATAAAGCTAAACTTTGAAGCAGCCAGTAGCCATACCGAAAGCTTCCCATCATTTATACATCCATCTTCCATGAGTCATATTTAATACATTTACTTCACACTGATTTTTCCAGTTCATGTTCTAACACTTCCATCCCATTGAGTAACCTCATTACTACAAAACATTTCACTGATCGGTACGTCATGGAATTCCACCAACAGCTCTTAACCCATTGTAATTAATTTCTTTGATAAATCCTTCGGTTTCGTTTTAAGCAATAGTGAATAATACAATAAATCGGAATGTTTCAGAAGATACATTCGTTCTAGAATTTTTTTCCAGTTATACATGTGTATTAAGAGAAGATTTATATTTGGTCATCAAAATCATATTTATCAAGTCCATGTATCATAAAACGGAACAAAATTGAAAGGACATTATTCATAGGCGTGCCTACGTGTATATAACTTAAAAGGCTAAAGACCTAGCCGCATTCTTAAAGAAATATCACATTTCTAGAAGACCACATACGTTTATCTCGCTTTCCTCAAGGCTTTACTCATCCAAAATATATTTCACAAGTCAAAATATCCAAAAACATATCTATCAACCTCTTGTTCATAAAAAAGACATAGTCAATGATTTTTGCTTTACAAATCTACTACCGGTGACAGGAAATTTTAGAGAACACGCTCCAAGGTCCGCACCTTATAAAACAAATTTATCATATAACGAGTGTAAGTCGACTATTTTAGAATTATGAATGTAAATTTACCGGAAAAACTGCATCAAATATGTATTTATCATACTGAATGATAACTACGGATCTTAAGAACAGTAAAATTTTAACGTACTTGCGGTGAATCACACTTAAATATTTTGAAATCAAACAGCTTGTTTACTAACAACAATGTCAAATGAAAAATTAATCATGACTGACTCATCATCTACTTCCTATTTCTGTATTAAATACCTTATATAAATTTGTCTTGTGCCACTTTGTGAAATATTTCTTCAAACTGTTCTTCAGAAATAAAAAGTTTGTTAATGCTACATGCATAGGCCACACGTACATCAACACAGTCACAATTTTTTGTAATATTTAATTCTTAATGACTAATTCTGCAATCTACATCAAATTATAGAAATTACTGCATTACATCAGGAGTGAAAATAACTAAAAAGTGTAACAATGAATACCTGAGATAAATAAAAATATAAGTGTTAATTACAGATGAAAATAACTACAAAGATGTATACCATTGTGGTGACTGGAGCCGAGCTGACCACTCTGATGTAACCATGCAGGTCATTATAGAGTACTTCCTACTTCACAGTTTATCTAGATAAATCTAATTCAATCAGACATATATGAGTAAGTCTGACCAGTACCTGTTAGGGCCTAATCATGTTTTTTGTAGTTACTCAGTCTAAATCAAAGGGTGACCTTTTATGGGGCAGCTATAACTCATATCTCACCTGTCTGGTCTGGACTCATACAGGTACACCTCAGGTAATTAATACCTGTGTTACACCAACTGTACAACATGTTACAGCCACATTAGTGTCACAGCAGATTAATTGAGTCAAAAGGGGGAAATCCTTATAAGGAGGATATATAGGAGCATGAGGTCAGCTAAATACAGGATATGATAAAATACACACGTTATATTTCAATAATGGGAGATTTTGTTATAATCTGTTTTTATCTAAAATGAGAATTTAATGCACACAATATGAACACAATATTAAATGTAATATAATGCATTGTTAATTAGTTTAATCAGCTTTAAGTAATATTCAAGCCTGGAGAGAATTTGCTCTTCTTTTATACACAAATAACCCGGGGGTCATTATGAGCTTTAAGAATGAGGTTGGAGGCCACAGATAAAAGGTGAGCCAGTATTAATGAAGGATGACATATGCTTTAAATATGGGGAGGATGTTATAGTTATACAATACATGTAAAAGGTGGGTAATACTGGCAAAACAATTTATAATACACTGAAAATTTGAAGGGGAATTGTTTACCAGAGAAAAAATAGAAATTACTAAACAAAAAAACTGTATGTTATACCATATATGATGTATAAATCTGTACCTAATACCCAGGTAGGTGCACATCTTCTTCATGTTAAAACAGCAGGTGTCCTCTCACACTTACATCTGTATATCAACATGCTTTATGGAAATATACGTCAGAAACACTTTTCTCTTCATATTTCTTGAATTTATCTAAAAAAAGTTCTTAAAACCATCTTAACTATCTCAAAAACACAGGAGTTTAATTAAATTGAAATGGAAATTTGATTCCAAATTTTGAAATTTGACAGAAACAAAGAATGTATCCTACCTTCATGACAGGGCTGGTTCCATGTGCCTGCATCAACCCTATTTGTTCTGTTGTCAGGGTATGGGGGCAGTAAACTTGTTTCTGTAATTTGTAATTGTAGCTGGGTGAGACAATGATCAAACAGTGATGTTCACACTTATCTCTGTACACTGTAATCTCTAACAGTAAACCACCCTATCTCCTGTCATCAGCCAGCTCCAGGCCACAGGATACACACGCCAAATATTCTACACTAACTTGATGTAATTATCAAATTATTTATTACACATTGTAAGGCAATTTAATTTATTTTTTCTTTTGATTGTAAATACAATACAAAGAAGTGTTAAGATTGATTGGGACTTCAAAGAGGACTAACCCTCCGGGCCGCGCTATACACTGACCAGAAATTTGCTGAGGTGAGACACACTGTTACACCTTCAGAATAGGTTACCTCACAGCCATATAACACATGAGTTACCTCCCTTGTTAGCCGAGTTGTTACACCTTTACTCTGATCAGTGTTTAGCACATCGTGTGGTTATAAAAATGGCTGAAACTGTTTGATGTTCATACTTTTGTGTGTCGGATTTCTTCTTTTATTGTTTTCATTCACAGAGGTTGTTTTTATTTAACCTCACATAGGACACCATTGACTCTGTATTATATCTACGGTCACCTAGGTCGAGTGATCTTATTTGTAATTAACATACCTTGACTTTTTACCTGTAATCTTTGGTAACTGTTCAGTGGGCCACCTGGGTGCTGGCGGTTTTGTCCTGGGCCAGACAATGGGCGGGCCTTTGCTCTGTAAACATATCAGAGATGAGTATAAAGTGCTGAGCTGTAGAGTCAGATGAACCCTACAGATAGTTTATATCTACCTGCAATGGTCTGACATTATAGATCAGGAAAATCAGGAATTTCATGTTTGTGGGTTTAAACAGAGACACTGGTATACAAACTCTGCTGAAAATTTCTATCAGCATTTCTCTTAAAAGATTTTTTTATCAAATAGT